>JAVJIF010005679.1:0-205595 GCA_038442645.1 Agave tequilana
ATATCTTCATTGAAAAAGGCTTTGTTTCTTATGGCCTTTTTCGTCTCAATGTAATAAATTCTTCTGACAATAAATTTCAATTCTTGTTGCTTTGAACTTGAGTCTTGTGATATCTGGCATGGAGGATTGGGACATGTCAATTCAATTCTATCAAGAAAGATTAACTTGACCTTATTCTTAAATCTTCTTTTAACATAACTTCTAAATGTGAATATGTGTTCAAGGAAACATGTCCGAACACCTTTTCACTCTACCACAAGAATTCTGAACCCCTCGAACTTATTCACAGTGATGTGTGTCACTCCGAACAGAGTTCTCACCCAAGGCAGTAGAAGATATTTTGTGACATTCATTGATACTACTTCAAATTTTGTTACACCTTTCTTCTCAAATTCAAGGATAAGTTCTCGATTGGTTTAAAGTGTATAAAGTCGAAGCTGAGAACCAACTTGAAAAGAAGATCAAATTCTAAGAGCTGATCGTGGGGGGAGGAGTATACCTCAAATTATATGACAGAACTCTGCCAAGAACACAACATTATTCATGAGGTAACTACTCTCTACACACCTCAATCCATAGTGTAGCTGAAAAAAGAACAGAACATTGATGACATGGTGAACTGAATGCTACTCAGCTCAGTTGCACCTGAAAACTTTGGGGGTGAAGCTCTCATTTCTGCCTGTTTTATACTCAACGGTTCCCCAAAGAGACTCCGACGTTACTCCATAAGAAGTTGGAAAGGAAGAACTCCTAACATTCATTTCTTTAAAGTTTGGGGTTGCTTGGCTAAGGTCTCATACCAGAACCGAAGAAAAGGAAAATCGGCCCCAAGACTGCTGATACTATCTTCATCGGATATGCACTTTATAGCAATTTAACTGATTCCTAGTGGTTAACTCTGAGATCTGTGAAATATCCAACAACACCATCATTGAAGATAGGGATGCGGTCTATTTTGAGAACATCTTTCCTCTCAAATCTAGAATCCCTAACGGTCCCTCTATTACTCCTTCTACCTCTGATTTTCCTTCTTCTAGTTCTACTCCTACTGATGATTCTGAACATAGAAGGAGTAAGAATTAGAACTCTTACATCCTTCGGTGAGGACTTCTTCACCTATCTTGTGGAAGGTGATCCTCGCTCTTTTAAGGAGCAATGGACTCTTCTGAATCTCCTTTCTGGAAAGAAACCATTGACAGTGAGATCAAGTTCATAATAGAGAATAACACTTGGATTTTTACTGATCTTCCTCCAGGATGCAAACTGTAGGTTGTAAATGGATCTTTAAGAAGAAACTCCACCTGTTGGCATTGTCGACAAACACAAAGCCAGATTAGTTGCCAAGGGTTTCACCTAACAAATGAGTATTGACTTCTTTGATACCTATTCTCCTGTTGCCAGAATCTCCTCTATCAGAATCTTTTTAGCACTTGCATCAAATCATAACATGTTCATTCACCAATAGATGTCAAGACTGCTTTCCTGAATGACGATCTTGAAGAAGAGATCTATATGGACCACCTGAAGGATTCATTGCCAAGGGACAAGAAAACAAGTGTGCAAACTTGTGAGTCATTGTATGGACTTAAATAAGCACCTAAACAATGATATCAAAAGTTAAACAAAGTTATTGCACAATTTGGATTCACTGTTCATGAACATGACAAGTGCATATATTCTAAGAACTTTGGCAATGAGTATATTATCCTTTATCAGTATGTAGATGATATTCTTATCTTTAGAACTTCTCTTGATGCAATCCGAAGAGTAAAGTATTATCTTTTCAAAATTTTGATATGAAGGATTTAGGTCCTGCTGATATGATGTTGGGAATGAAAATATCCAAAACATCTAATGAAATTTCTTTGAGTTTAGCTAATAGCATTGAAAGAATGCTTCATAAATTTGATTTTTATAACTCTAACCTATTTCTACACCCTATGATTCTTCAATTGCTTTGAAGAAGAATACGGGTGAGCTTGTGTCTCAGCTGAAATACTCTCAATTAAAAGCTTCACTTCTCTATATATCCAACAGACTAGGCCTGACATCTCTTATGCAGTAGGCAGATTAAGTAGATACACCAGTAACCCCAGTAGAAAACACTAGACTGCACTAAAGAGAATTTTCAGATATCTTAAAGGCACAACTGGCTATTGTCTGACTTACACTGGATATCCTGATGTTATGAAAGGTTATAGTGATGCCAACTGGGTCACTGATTCCAACAGAGTTAAATCGACTACCAGATATGTATTCATATTCGATGGTGGGCTGCTGTGTCTTAAAAATCCTGCAAACAAACAGTGATTGCCAGGAGCACCATGGAGTCCGAGCTCATTGCTCTGGATACAACTTGCTTTGAAGCTGAATGGTTAAGAATCTTTTGTCTGAATTCTCTTTCGTTCCTAGACTCATACCTCCAATCTCAGTTCATATTGATTCAAGATGCACCATTAAGATTTTAAAGCAAGATATGCCATAGAAGATGAACAAACATAAAATCAGGCTTAAGTCTGTTCAACGCTTATTGGGTAAATTTGTGCTTCTGGACTTTGTAAAGTCTGAGAAGATATTGCTGACCCATTGACTAAGAGTCTATTTAGGAGTGTAGTCCTAGAATCATAGTGGGAGATGGGGTTAAGCACATAGTAGAGTTCACCGGCAGCGGGAACCCAACCTACTTGATTGGGAGTTGATTCCATGAAAGAGGTTCAATGGGTAGAAATAAGCTGGACTGATGATACTCGTGTGGACATCACCCGGATATATTTATATCTTATCCTATGTAGCAGTGTAGCTACTACCTTTTCTATGGTGACTATGGTGACGATGCTCTTATAATACAGCTAGGTAAGGATGAATAACTCTTAATAAGTCCAACACATGTAGTGTGGAGGGTATACTATCTAGCTGTAGTACCCTTGGAGGACTTACCTACGTGAGAGGAATCGTGATGGCCGCGGTTGGGCGGCAGGGCTGACCCTAGAAACTCTCATGGTCGGTTATTGTGAATATGGCCTTTACCGCTCAACCCCGCTCGCTAAATAGATGGAAACTTACTATGTGTGTCCCTTCATCAATATCTGGTTAAAGAGGCTAATTCAAGGTATAGCCCATTTGTCTCTCAGGTGGCGATGAAATTCATTAAGGGTAGGTTCAAGGCCGCAAGCTATCGACATCGAATCCACAGTATGATATTGCCCGATTTTATTCGTGTTTTATGATCTGATGATCTGATGGTTATTTATTATTGATTTATTTTATCTTCTCTGAAACTCAAGTTTTGGGGGGGACTGTTGGATGTGTTTTGAGTTGGAGGAAAAACTAGAGTTTCCCTCTTATGACTTTGATTTTACTCCCACATTAGATAGGAGATGGGAGGTTTGGTAGTACATATACCAACTTCTCCCACGCCTATTGTTAAGAGTGTTGGCCATGGGCCACATCCCCACACGCGCACACATACGCCGAACTTGGCTGGGTCGGGTGAGGGTGGCGCGCACCTACGATCTGCGAACACGAATGCAGTGCGATTCAGGGGGCTCTTGAACCTGAAACTTTTTTTTCGATTTTTTCTATTTAATTTTTATTTAAATTTCTGTTTTGATTTTCCTGGATTTTCTGTTTGGTTTTTTGACCCACTCTCCAGATCTGCTCGCGAACTGCATGATCGTGTGGCATTTGGAGCGAATTTGTTACAAATGCTGAACTTCGAGAATGTATAAATAGCTTCTCACAGTTCAGTCAGTTCACTGCACTAATATATACAGAACTCTGTCTCTCTCCTCCAAAATTCCTTCTTATAAATTCTGGGTCGGTTTTTGGTGATTTCTCCGAAGAATTCTATTGCATACGGGCAACAAATTTCCATCTGAGCAGAGACCTAGCTCTTCGTCTGGGCCTGGGTGCTGGTGATCTACCGGGGAACCTTTACCGCTATGAGAGGAGATCATTTTAAGGTCCGGACGATGGACCGACCATCTATCTTCTAGAGCAGTGCTTTTGCACGACTATCACTCCAGATCAGCTATTTCTTTCCTTTTAATTCTTTTATATTACTTGCATTTTTAGAACAATTTCAAATTGGTTACAGATTTATAAATAAAATTGTTGCATGTTTTTTAAAATAAGAAAATATTATATTGTAACCAACAAGAACCATCACATTCCATTAGAGGAGAAATTAACGAAATAAGCAGAAAACAATACGACGTACAAAAAAAACATAAAATGGAGTGACCTCTGTGTACAAAAGTGGCGCTCAAAAGCTTCCTCACATGTTAGAAAGGACAATTTTAAAAAAAAAAAAAACACTTAATTAATACATAATTTCAAAAATCAATTCTCTCTAACTTAATCTAAAAATCAACCTCTGACATGTCATGTCGGCGGTGAGGCGGTTCACCCCGCCAGTATGGTGCCCGCGTTGGCTGGGGGCGATTTTTGATTCGTTCGGGATTGACAACCCTGAACGAAGCAAATTTCTTTTGCTTGTATGTTGCCTTGTCCGGAGTTGCCTTTGTCCTGAATTGGCAACTCTAGCAAAGTAATAATATTTTTTTTTAAACTCTAGCCTTGTCCGGGATTGTCAAGCACAGACAAGGTCAAATATTGCCAAATCCCAGACAAGACCAAATATTTTATAAAAAAATATTTTTTTATAATTTCCCTCTCTCCCCTCTCCCTCTCTCCTCCTCTAAGGCACCCATCGGGTACGTTGCCACTAGCCTCAACGTCGGTGGTGTGCTCGGTTGGTGCCGGGGAGGGGGAAATGAAAAAAAGGAAAATTAAAGTTTTTTTTGTCTAATATTGATAACTTCAGACAAAATAAAAAAATTGATCCCGAAAGCACGATTCGCCAACGTGACAAATCAGAAGATTTTTGAAATAAGTTTGAGCGTAGTGATCAATTCTTGAAATTATTCATTAAATAAGAATTTTTTTTGGATGAAAAAAATGCCCTATTACAATGGGCCGTGCAGAGGCAACCACATCGAGGGGGACAGCGTTCTCGAACCGATCATTTAGAGTAATACTCGCTGTCCTAATCTGCCTGCATCCTTGTTGGGTGGTATTTTTTTTTTAAACTGGGGAGAGTTTTTTTTTTTGTGGGCTGGATGTACTTTTTTTTGTTTTTTTTGGTATGTTGCAGTGACTTGTTTCGTTGAACTTTTATTTGTGAAACGTTGGCAAGTCCCAACTGTTCAGCCTCAAAATAAATTTTTAGAGAGTTAAGATAATAGCTTCAGACCTCCTCTCAATTACAGGGAAGTCCATCTTCAATCTCTGTTGGGCATTTTTTTTCAATACTTTTTTTTAAAATTTAATTTTAAAAATAGACTTCTTAAATTTATTTTCAAAACTTGATGTCTTATAGGCCACCTCGACACCACATACGTATTGAGTCGTTTCGTTCTGATAGCGTGGTGGACTCCGAGCGCTGGTGAATTGCAAGTTTAATGCTGACCAACCCCGAACCAAGTTCTTTTTTTTTTTTTTTTGTTGAGTTTTTCTTCTTAGTCTAAGTTGCAACTCCGGACCAAGCATTAGAAGCTCCATAGTTCAATTAATGATGTTTTTGTCTAATTGCAATGTCTTTTTCCTCTCGTCTCTGTAGTTATATTGCTTGAGATCCATCATTGACATTAGTAAAAATCTTGTTACGTTTTAACTGCTTAAAACATTTTTCCTGGTTTATGAATGCCTTGGTTGCATGCAGGAATATTATGATCCCGACGGTTCTATGATTGAGTTGGCATTTGCTCCAGCAGACGAATGGATCTCAGCAGTGTCAGTGAAATAATTGATGCTACAATGAAAGAACTCGCAAAATTATTTTCTGATTAAATTTTTGGTTCAGGGTTAGCAACTCTGGGCAAAAAGTGAAGCTCAAGATAGCTCTCAAGCTTGGTTCAAGGTTGGCAACTCTGGATCAAAAAAAAAGTCAAAGATTTATACTTTCGCTCTTGATTTAAAATTGTCAATTTCATATTAAATTTAAAGCTCAAAAAATAGGATGCCTCGATATTAGTTTGTTCATTCTGAGATAAAAAGGCAGCCGATCGTGACTAAAATTTATCATACTGACAAGAGGAAATGACCCATTGGTTACGTGACGTCGAGCTGACTCATCAGAAGTCGAATTTTAAAATTAAATTTGACAGAGCCCTGTTTCTTAGACTAAATTTGAAAAAAAATTTTAATAAAAAAATTACCCATCTCGATCTCCATCGAGAGAGACCGTTGAGGGCCATTCGCCTTCAAACTGCGCATATATCGGAGGAAAATAGAGAGCACAGGAAAGGTGACAGATGTCTACATCTCCTTTTTCACTCCATTGGCTTTCTTTCCCAATTCTTTGCTTCCATCGAAAACCTCTCAGATCCCAATCTCTTCAGCCCATTTCCCCTCTCTTTCTCTCTGCTCATAACATTACAATCTCTTGTTGTTGTTGCATCTTGAAACAATGGGCCGGAAGAAGAAGAAGGAGGTGATACGGTTGGACAGGGAATCTGTGATCACCGTCCTCAAGCCAAAGCTCGTCATCAGACTCGCAGAGCTCATTGGTAATAAGACTCCCCTGCTGCATTCTCCCCCAATTTCCTGTCTGTTTTGATTTTCTTTTTTTTTTTTTTTATATATATCGTGGGATTTTGTTGTGAGAAATTAATAATCTGCTCTTTGCTATTTCCCCTTCCTTGTGGATCATAATGGGTTCTGCATTTTATTCTGTTATTTTTGTTAGGTCTTTTACGTTATAGTATCCGTTTGTGTGGTATTGTTAAAGAATTCATATGTTTGTGTAATTTTAGCACAATGGTAAAATATCTTTGTAATGAGAATTAGGTATCGAGTTTGTGGTGGGGATTTTCTGCCACAGATGATTGGACGCTCCCGATCAGATCCTGCCAAAAACACAAAGGGAAGCAAAACAGGTCAGGAGTACCGGTGTGGTGCCGACCGAAAACCCTCGTACGTGAGAATGAGAATCCTTATTGAGAAAAAGCAAAGAGATTGCTTGTGATCACATTTTTGGTGGTAATCAGAAGTCAGCCTCCTCTCCATTAGAGAAAAAGTAACATTAATACCTGATTGAGTTGTTGATGCCTCCGCGGGTATTTCGGATCTCTACAACTACACGATTGACACATTGTGATTTTTTTATAATCGCTTAGATCGCACCACTTGATTGTTGGGATTGTCATGCACATATATCCGTCACTATCCATAACAATCCACATTGATGTTTGGGCATTGTAACATCTGAACGTGAGAATGATCTAGTTGTGTAACTGGATCTGTGAATCACGGGGATTGTGTCGCTAAACTGTAACCAGCGCAGAAGTGGCAGTCTTCGCTAAGGGCTTTGTTTTGGAGGCTGGGGCCTTCGGACTGCAAAATGGCTCCAGATTGATTAAGAATCAAGGAGAGTGACTCCGGACTGAATGTAGCCTTGGTATGAAATCATGAGATTTTCTAATGTCCGTGCTGGACTCGATGGAGGGGCTGTTGACCGCTTGGGGTGCCATTCGGTAGCAGGACACACGTCATGATCTCGAGGAAAGTTAAAAACTGACCACTACAGATTCCCTCCCGCTTTCCTCCTTCCCGGAGTCAGAGATCGGGAAGGAGGGGAAGCAGAACTGATTTGGGTTTCTGACCTAACTTCTAGTTTATCGCTTTATGGTTTAAGAAAAGCAACTGGAGCATCTCTTCATATTTTGCACATTTAATGACACCTTTGCTCTGTATGGCCAGCTGTCAAATCACGCGTCCGGTTGGCGTGCGCAGTAGAGAGATAACTGTCGCTTAGCCGGTAGGGTTTGTTGGGATCTAAGCAACAGTTCGATTCAAATTCTTGGGCCCAAAAGAACCCAAAATCAGAAGTGGACTTCTCCACTCAATAGTAAATTATGATTTTTATCATGTCTTATCCTCCATCATCTTTATATTTTTTCATCAATCTTATTGTTATAGTCATTCCTCTAAAGTGCAGTTGCCTCCTCAAAAACATTGTTACAATCTCGTAAATTGGGCGATGTTCCTTTTTTCTAGGTTTTGATGATTCATATGGATATGAAAATTGGATGGATGATTTGGAAAAGTTATTTTCTTATTATGTATGTGTGCAAATGTATTTATATGTAAAGTGTAGGTTCAAAGGAGAAGTTGAAGATTGGCGGTAGAGAAATCACTCAGATTCATTCAGGGACATGCATGGAAGTTTAATACTCTTATCATCCTATGGTTTACCACTCACCAAGGAGATACTCTGACCATTCGCCTCAACTGCAATCTTCCCAACAACCACCTAACCTCGTTGTCTGCCTCGCCTATTTTGCTGACCTGATCTCTTGCAACCCAACCACCAACTTCTATTCAGAGATACATTTGCGAGATACGTGTAACTATACGAGGGTAAAAGTTAGATCTGGAGCTAGTTATACCCGTGCACAAGTCAAAGCCAGCTATACCCGAGCACAAGTCAAAGCAAGAGCAAATGTCAGATCAGGAGCCAGCTATGTCCGATGTAAAGTTAGATTCAGAACCAGAGTCAAAGACAGATCCTGAGCTAGGGCGAGAAATATATCTAGAGGAAGAACCAGAGTCGGTGTAAGAATCAAATCTAGAGCTCAAGCTGAGTTCAAGATTTGATCTACTGACTGAGTCCGTGTTTGAGCTCGAAACAACATTTGATCCAGTACCATTGACTAAGTCCGAACTCGAGCCTGAAGCAATATTTGATCCAGTACCACTGACTGAGCTCGAACTCGAGCATGAAGCAGCGTTTAGTTCAGTGCCACTGATTGAGCCTGAACTTGAGCCAAAGTAGCACTTGATCCAATGCCACTACTGCCAGAGTTGGTACTTTGTCATCAAACAAGTCATCATTGGTTCAGTTTTTTATGTCGACATCGTCAGATAAGTATGATTCATTTCAAGTGTTTTTGATTAGGACATCTTTTATGAAATGGGGATTTGATTTAGTTCACAGCTATTGAGCCATGGCCTGCTCGAGATTTTTTGTGATGTCACATTTTAAAACTCGCGAACGAGTTTTCTCCAACCAGAGGAGAATTGATAAAAACATTGAAGATCTATGGAGCTATTGGAATACCTATTCAAGTAGGAGAAGGAAAGTCTGAGTGAGATTTGATTAGACTAGTAGTCAATATTAGTTATTTTATTAGTTTTTAATTCTTTTGCAGTTCTTTTATGATTAGGAGAATGATATGACACGAGTAGTGCACTTAACTTTTGCCTATAAATACCCTTGTAAGATGTATTTTGAAATCAATGAATGAGTTATAAAAAACTTGAAACCCTAATTGTTTTTCTTGAAATTTTTTATGCGCGAAGTGTAAAGTGAGGGAATAAATCTCCTGGGTGCGAAGCTTTAAATTTAAACCTTTTCGTGTTATGCATGAAACGGGTGAGTTCGAGCGATGAGAAGCCACATTCTTATATTTTCCCTAATTTCTATCTTTTCCTTGAATCCCTAGATTAGTACATATCTAATTCCACCATAAACCCTAGTTTCCCCTTTCGTCCTGCGTCAATGTGACTTTTCTTTTACCCGCAATCTGGTGGGAATTGAGATTGCTTTGTAATGTTTGAAAGGGTATCATCGTGTCAAAATGTGGTTATTTTCTTGCAAAGTATATAGCTCAATCCTTGATGTTGGAGATACTACATGACAGTGTCGGCAATTTCTGGATTTTTTTTTCCTCGCATTTAGCAGGAAGGCGACCAAGCCATAAGCTTGCAGAGTAAATATTGTTTATTACTGGTAAAGAAGTATCATATCTGCTTTGAGTACTTTGCGTTTTGACAAACACTGCCAGAAGGGACACTGCATAAACACATGCGTGATTTGCATGACATTTCCTTAAATTCGTTATTCTGCTTTGCCCTATTCATAGAACCAGATAATGCTTTCCTAACATGTGTAGCCTTCTATCCAGTTGGCATGTTAAAATGAAAAGGAAATTGCAGGGTCATGATGCTTGCACTAATATGTGCTTCTGAAAAAAATTGCAAACACTCTTCGTTTTCATTCCTTTTTTTTTTCTTTTGCATAATGTTTCATGTGAATATTTCTCTAGATTGTCAAACCTCACACTTTGATTTCTCTTCTAGAGCAAGCATCTGACCGCCAAGAGTTTCTGAAATTTTGCAAGAGAGTTGAATATACTATTTGGGCTTGGTATCGCCTACAGTTTGAGGATCTGATGGTAATGGGTATTTGTTTTCTTTTTGGGTTGATGTGCATATGCCTGTCTGTCATCCATGCATTTAGACTTGCTCAACTGTATGTATGTCTGTGCAACTGTATGTATGTCTGGGCAACATAGACATTAATACACTTACAAACCAAAAATTGCTTTTGCATCCATTATGTTATCCCTGAAACTTCACAGCTGCATTGAAATGAAAACTTTATTTGCAGCAAATGTACACCCTGTTTGATCCCATTCATGGTGATGAAAAGTTGAAACAACAGAATCTACCACCAGAGGAGATTGATGCTCTTGAACAGGATTTTCTGACACATCTCTTTCAGGTTGGTTTGTTGTTCCCATCTTAGAATCTGATTATCACATATTTTAGTTTAATATATAGTTTTCCTAGACCGAATTATTGCCATTGTCAAGTATATGTTTCTAATTGTTATTTGTTGTTCCTGATTTATTATGACTTCACTCCAGTTGACTACTACAAAACCTAGATCTTGATGGGCGATAGAGGGTTGACACAGACTGGGAAGCGAACGACACTGGCTAGATCTCGTTCTAGCGCCAACGAACCCAGAAGGGATCTTTCAGATAGTGAACGTATTCGAATCCACGAGCATAACACTCGAATCTACGAGCAGGAAGAAAACTACTCGAAGCCACGAGCAATTTAAAGAGGAAACTTAATTTCTATATATCAAAGTTGAATAAAAGTTGAATATAAAACAAGAATATAATGGCCTTTTATAGGCTTACAAAAGAGTTCTAATCTACCTAGCAAACCTACATAAACTACAAATCAAATAAAAGAAAAACAAAGTCAATCGGAATTCAAATCATACCCAAAAATGAAATCTTAAACAGAAACGGATATGTTTATACACGTAGATTAATCGACTTATACTTATGATTAGTCAACTCCTCTGCAAACTCCAACTTTCTGTTAAATTGATTAGTCGACTTATGCACAGAGTTAGTCGACTAATGATGTCAACTAGTCGACTTATGATTTTAGTAAGTCGACTACTCTGTGACTCTAGATCTATGTTGGACGGACGAGTCGACTGATCTCAGTCGACTAGTCTGGCTTTTTCTGCTGCCATCTGTTTTGATTTATCAATCACTGAGCATGGGTGCTTGGCTTCCTATATTAGTTCCTCTCTTCAAAAGAACTCGTCCTCGAGTTCCAATTAATAGAACCATGAATGATGGCATTTTAGCAAACTCAGTTTGAAGGAAAGTGTGATCCCAAAATCTTGATTCGTCTCGACTACTTTATTAAACTCCATGTACTGTTACGTCATTGAATCTCCAGTGTAATCATCATCTTGGATCGGTTGATACCCAATGCCAATTGGTTGGTGCTCTCCCACATGTTCCAACTTCATCTCCTCGGAAATTTCAACCTCTTTCTTGACTATTAGAGCTCTGCTTTGTTTCATTTGATTCCACAAAGAACTCGCCTCAATTGCATATGATATGAATTTTGGCTTTTCTTCTTTCATAGGCTTTAGAGTTGGTGGAATTGGTTTCATGGTAACCCTTTTGTTCTTCCAAGTGAATACATATATGTTCTCCTTACCTCTATGGGTGACATCACCATCGTGTTGCCAGATCTCTCTAGAAAATATGACATTTATTCATATCGACAATATCACAAGCAACAGAGTGTTGATAAAAATTTGCCAATTGAAATAGAGACATGACATAGATTCATTACCTTGATAGAAGAGCCTTTCATGATCCATCCTATGGCGTAAGGATGCGAGTGTGATTTTGTTTCTAGTTTCAACCAGTCCACATACTCTAAAATAATATTCTTGCAACTCCCGTTGTCGATGATGGTTGCACATCTTTTTCTTGACCGAACACTTTGAGTTAAAGATTTGATGTCGTTGTGTCGTGTCAGGGGCTTTTTGGTTGCATTACAACCACTGTACTACACAGGTGGCATACTTTCGATAAAGTCAGATTCTTCCGGATCAGTCTCAATTTCCGTCTTATCTTCATCATCATAGTCTGTCATGTTGACTTGCCTCCTCTTTGGATACTCATTGGACTCGTATTCAAGTTCATCACACCTGTAACACTTGCCAACACCTGGCTTAGGTATGGATTCTCTCTGCCCTTTGTAGTAGGAGTTGCTGCTGTCGTTTCAGAGGGGCTGCTAGAGGGTCGGTTGACTAGTTTGTAGTGGATGGATTAATCGTCAGTTAACCGTTTGCTCCAGTTTGTGTCTCCTCAATCTGTGTCGATTGCCTAAAAGGTGAAGCTCTACTTTGCAACCTCTCAATCTTCATAGCCTTGTTGTGGGCTTCATCAATGGAGAACACGTCGTGAAGGATCACATGTTCTTAGATGGGGTACTTTAATCCGCTTATTTACTCTGTCGTTTGTTGTTCATCTGTAATGGATAGTTCACATTGCGATGAGAGGCGATATAATTCTTTTGTGCAAGTCGCAACAGTCCTTGTACCTTATTTTTATTGTTCAAATTAATTGTAAATGATTTGTTGATAATCGGGTAGGAGGAATCTACCTTTTGGAAGCTATTTCATGTACCTCTAAGTCATCACAGGTAGCTAGCTTGGCATCTCCTTGTGACTTGTAGTTGATCCCACCATGTTATTGTCTCTTGAGTTTGTATGCTACAAACTTGACATGCTTCTCCTCAATAACATAAGCCATGTCGAAGAATTTCTCCACTTTATAAATCCAGTCCAAAAGGGATTTTATATCAAGGTTCCTACTAAAGAAAGGAATCTCGATCATCTTATATTCATTAGGACTTGAGTCTCCTCTTCTCCTATCATGATTAGGAAAAAGAAATCCTCCTCCCCTGTTAGAATTAGGATTGACCATCCACCTATGGCCTCGCCCGTAGGCCATCCTTTCATCGTAAGCCTCATCTTCAAAGTCATCTTTTTGATGGAAGGTGTTGCTCAATTCTTCCTCGTCGAAAGTTTTTCGTATTGAAAATTTCGTAGAGGACGTCTTGATGATGGTGATGGTTGTGACTGTTGGTGAAGTAGCGATGGTTGTTAGAGGGAAAATTGTTCTGGTGGAACTTGTGGATGAAAATTACCTGATAAACGATCTCGTCCACTTCAGTACGTATCATCGGATAGACCTCGATCATTGATCTTGAGAGAGATCCTTTTAATCGATTGGGCCATGGAATCTAAAGTAAATTTGATGGTGGTGATGTGATATCTTCTTCAACAGCGTCTATCCTTGTGAAGGGCTTTGCGATTTGTCGTTATCTTCTGCCATCATCGAAAAGTCGCTGAAACTTTGATATCACTTGACGCCGACTGAGAAGTGAACAACGCCGGCTAGATCTTATTCTAGCGCCAACAAACCCTAAAAGGATCTTTCAGGTAGGGAACGTATTCGAATCCATGAGCACAACACTCGAATCCACGAGCAAAAAGATAACAACCCGAATTCACGAGCAATTTAAAGAGGAAATTGAATTTCTATATTTCAAAGTTGAATAAAAGTTGAATATAAAACAAAAAAATACAATGGCTTTTATAAGCTTACAAAGAGTTCTAATATATGCAGGAAACCTACATAAAACTACAAATCAAATAAAAGAAAACAAAGTTAATCAGAATCCAAATCAGACCCGAAAATTAAATCTTAAACAGAAACGGATATGTTGATACACACAGATTAGTCAACTTATACTTATGGTTAGTCGACTACTCTGCAAACTCCAACTCTATGTTAATTGATTAGTCGACTTATGCACAAAGTTAGTCGAGTAATGATATCAACTAGTCGACTTATGATTTTAGTAAGTCGACTACTCTGTGACTCCAGCTCTCTGTCTGTTGAATGGTCTAGTCGACTAATCTGGAGAATCAGTCGACTAGTCTGGTTTTTCTGCCATCTATTTTGATTTATCAACCACTGGGCATTGGGTGCTTGGCTTCCCTACATCAAGGGTCCATCATGGAATCCCCAATTTCTACTACAGAGATTCATCGTAAAACTAATTTGGCTAATTTTATATATTTGTAATTAGATTTGCAACGGTTGGCTTCTTTCTACAATGTGGGAATTGTCGTTGAATCCTTTTCATCAATCTTTTGACAATATAAAAGAAAAAGTTTAGGCACTCCCTCAACAAAAAAAAATGTTAGGCATTACTGTTAAGCGTGACGAAAAGTTTTGTTGAGCGATAAATAAATTTTAGCAACAAAAAACTCTGAGCCCACCTCCTGCCTCTTGTTTTCCCCCCTCCTTTTCCCCACATTTCCTGCTGTATATTCCCCTCCAGCTCTCCAGGATCAACACTCATGGGGAAAACCTTGATTTTAGGATCTCTCTTTCAGTTAAATCCTCAAATTGATCTCAACACCTACTTCAAATCCCTCTCTCAGTTAAATTCCCAAATTGATGTAGACATCTCCTTCAAATCTCTCTCTCTCTCCCCGTTAATTCGCAAAAGTAATCATGTTTTTCAAATCCCTCGCCATCTCTCGCCCTCACAACCATGTGAACCATCTATCATCACCACAAAAATGAGAAGAAGCACATCATCCCGCCATTATGCCACGGTATATAACAAAATCTAATTTTCTACTAGCATTACAACTTTTCCAATCAGATCTTTGATGAAAATTAAAGTTTTTTTGACTTGCAATTAGATCTTCCATGAAAATTAAACATTATTTTTATCTAGAGAAAATGTATGTTCTATCATTTTTTAAGGGGAGATTGTTAGAGAATTTGAAGTGGCATCGACCAAAACAATCTAATTTTATAATGTTTAATTTATTAGTTCATCTCATGTTATAAACATTTTTTTTCCATTTATATGCTGTCGTTTGTGTAATCTTGGTCTAGATTATTGGTAATTGGGTTTTTTAGGGATTAAGCATTACAGGAAGTCTAAATGTACCTACCCACTGATTTTTTTGAGGAGAATGAATTCAGAAGCTACAAATATTTCTTTGTTTTCTGAGTGACTTCATTTAGTTTTAATTGCATGTAGTCATTGTTCTTTGTTTTATTGTGGTTTGCTAGCTGTGAAATTACTCTGACAAAATATTTAATTTCACTGTGGTTTGTTTTATTTTAGAACTCTTACTTTCATTGTGGTTTGTTTTATTTTATAACTCTTGTTGCTTCTCTCTCTCTCTCTCTCTCTCTCTCTCTCTCTCTCTCTATGATGGAGAAGCTACAAGATTTCTAAAAAGAATCTGGGAATTGAATTATTTGTCCAGAGTAATATCAGAGGTACCAAACCATAATAAAACAAAGCACAATGACAACATATAGGGCCTGTTTGGTTAAGGGTGGAAGTGAGGAAGTAAGGAAGTGAGGAAGTGATAATAGTTCCCTTTGGAACTTGAGAATTGGTTAGTAAGTTTTCTGGTGCTTGGATGTGAAGGTTCACCTAGAGGGGGGGTGAATAGGTGATGGCTAATCTAAAGGTCACTTAATGCCAAATGATGCGGAAGCTAAAACTAATTATGACCAAATAAAAACTTTTACACTAAACACTATGTATAACATAAGAGTGTTGCCGAATTTCCCGTGAAGGGCTCTGGATAAACTCCTCTAGATTCCCCTTGAATGGGTTGAGGTGCCGCGTTGGCTCTCTTGGTTGAATACAAGTGTTAGCAACAATCCCAAGCAAGTATATCAATATGAGCACAAGGAATATATCATGCATATAAAGACTGACAATAAAAGTATGCAAGATATAAATAAGAGACAAAGAGAGAGAGTGAGCAATCGCAAACACAAGGGATTTGTTTCGAGGTTCGAGCACACTTGCTCTACATCCCCGCCTTCGACACACGAAGGATTTCCACTATGCAAGATCCCAATGGATCTCTCCTCGGTGCCGCAACACCTACAAGCCCTCGGACTCCTTAGTCCCGTACACACGCAAGCTCACTAGCTCGCCGAGGCCGCACCTCAAAACAACCGAGTCCGCACCCGAACTCAAAACAACGCGGACACACACGTCCGCCTCCTCAAAGTGACAAATGAAGTCTTTGGTGATCACAATACTTTGATCACCTAAAAACAATCTCACTACAACACTCCTATAGGTAGATATAGTAATGGAAAGCTCAAGTGTTTGTGTGAGAAAATATAAAAGAGAATGGTGGAGGAAAACTCAAAGAATCACTTAAACACTCTTGATAAAATCTTCCCTTTAGATAGGGAATATTTGCTCTCTATTTTGTGGAGAAAAACTTCTGAAAAGAGTGGGAAAACTGGCTCTAAAACTATCTCCAAATCTTAAAGAAAACAGCCCCCAAATGACCCTTTATATAGAGTCTAGAAAATTAGCCGTTGGGGCTCTGTCAGAGTTGCCGGTCGACCCGCACGGTCGACCGCCAACGGTCAGAAATCCGACCGTTGGAGCCACGGTCGACCGCCCGGGTCGACCGACCCACTGGAGCAGAGAGTCGAACTCTCTGTCGGTCGACCCGTACGGTCGACCGAACTTTTCAGAGAGCAGAGCTCTCTAGAGCGGACCCGTACGGTCGGCCGTTCTCCAGTGCACAAAGGCGTGCACGTCTGTGCACGTCGGTCGACCGAGCCGGTCGACCGACTTCAGGATTAGTCGACTATAAAGGAAGCAAGTCGACTTATCTGAAGCCTGAAACAGTTTTTCAGGGATTAAAAAGTTAGTCTTTTTGGCTCAAATAAAATCCCATAAAATACTTAAAAATCTACAAAAATAGTTTTACCAATATACTTTGATATACAAACATGCTTGCACAAAATCAAGGCATGTTATAAAAGATTGGACTATTTTTGTAACTTGGAAATATTTGGCTCATGATAAAAACTGTATTTTCCAAAACATGTTTTCTAAACTTTGTTTTTCCAAAACATCTTCAAATAAAAACTAGATATTTTGAACTCATTAAAGCATAGTGTGTATGGATATGATCCACTACACAAATAAGATGAAATATCTAAGTTTTTGACATTAAGCTCTAAACTTGGTTTTGGATTAAAAGATAAGTATATGAGAAACACTAAAAACCAAACTTGTATTTTTCCAAAATGAAAAATCTTTTCTAAACTAAAAATCTTTTATGAAAATAATTCTATCAAGAGTGTGTGTGCATGGTATACTTGAGCAATCCACCAACTACTCTATCCTTTACATTTTAGCTAAAACAAAACAAAATCTTATACCTAGACACAAGTCTTCATCTTCTTGAAGTCTTCACTTGAAGGCTTCTTATCTTCTTGACTTGGTCCAAGCTTGATCCAAAAGCTCCTTGGATCACACCGTGCTAGCTCCAAATCTTGACATTTTATCCTTTGTTGAGCTATGCACCTACTAAGATCTTGATAATGAATCTGTCACTAATTAAACACAAGATCATTAGTAAACATAACTTCATGATTGATCATCATCAAAACTAGGGTGATAGGCCTTTGGGCCAACAGGATGTTGTTGGGAAGTGTAGTTTGAAAAATGTTATGTCTTTTTCGGTGTTTGGATGACAATGTGGAAGTGAAAGTGAAAAAGTTGACCACAAAGTTGACCGCAAAATAATATTAAAATAAAAATTAATTAAGAAAAATAAAAAATGGACTGTAATTAGAATGCAAGTGAAATTTACATGATCAAAAAATTAACTGTTTTGCGCTACAACGTATTACAAATGAGATTTACATGACCACAAAATTAACTGTAGCACTCTGGAAGTGAGGAAATAGTTGTGTAAAAGAGAGAATAGAAAAGGAAAAGGGGTTTTCTTATTTTACTTTTCCGGTGTTTGGATAGATAGGGAAGTGATCAATTATACTTCCCCATTTCCTTACTTCCGCCTACTTCCTTCAAACCAAACACCCCCATAAATGAAGCCACTAAGAAAAAAAATAGATGCAGTATTTCAACTTTCTGATGTAGTATTTCAACTTTCAGTAATTCTTAATCCCTAGAAAAACAAATCACCAATAACCTAGACCAAGATTAGACACAACATATAAATAGAACAGACATAAACATGAGATGAGCTAAAAAACCGACGAAGTTATACTAGAAAATGGGAAAAGATGGTATGGTCGATACCACTTCAAATGCTCCAAGTCCAACAATCTCCCCTAAAAAAAATATAGAACATACATTAAAGTAAATCCAAATCGATAAAAGAAATGTTTAATTTTCATTAGAGATCTAATTGGAAATAAAAAATATTTAATTTTCATCAAAGGTCTAATTGGAAAAGTTGTGATGTTAGAAAATAATTTGGTTTGCTGTGGATCTTAGAATAATGGTGGGATGATGTGCTTCTTCCCGTTATTTGATCGGAGATAGTTCAGATGGTTGTGACGGCAAGAGATGGAGATAGATTTGAAGGAGATGATCAATTTGGGCATTTAATTGAGAGGTATTTGAAGGAGATGGTGAGATCAATTTGAGGATTTAATTGAGAGAGCGTGATGTGAAACAAAAAAGGGTCTACAGATTTTGAAAAAAGATGAGAGATAAAAGAAATAGCTAATGAGTACCTAATGGATAAATGAAAAAGTCATCCAATTTCTGGATTTCACGCCGCACGCTCCTCGATCTTGATCTCACGCTGCACGCTCGATTTTGGCTTCACAATTAGGGCTTCCACACCCTATCATGAGTGGCACGCCCCTCAAGGGAAAATAACCCAAATAATTGTCTTAAAATTCTTGAATTTTCTCCACATAATCAATGTGGGACTAAACATGAAAACAAAAACTAAATAAAATAAAAGAAAAATATACTAGACTCAAAAAAAATATAAACTTGATTCAAATGAGAAGTATGACATTGATGTCCCCATCATTCTCGTCGGGTGGGAAGAACTCGACTTCGTCGAGTATACATGAGGTGGCGGCGGCTGTTGTGAATCTTGCCATATGAATCTTGTGTGCTGGATAGTTGATGCTTGTACTCTACTGTTTGCTGATTTGATGTTGCTGAGTTGGTACTGATCTTGAAGATGTTGTGGTTACAGATTGTCGTGATAAGGCTGTTGATGGTGGCGGTTGTCGAGGGGATAGCCAAGGGATAGGACCAAGACGTGGGGAACAATCGTGCGCAGCCGGAGAATAAGGCATCCAAAGATGGAGAAAGGTGGCGGCAGTTAGCTGTCGATTAATGACAACAGACAAAGCATGATTGAAGAAGATGTCGTGCATGGATTTGGCTCTTTGGGCTGAGGTTGCAGAGAACAAAAGAGAAGAAGATCAAGTGGGAAGAAGTTTGTTGACGTCAAAGATATGAACAATAACTTGTTTTGATTTTGGGAGATTTTCTGTTGGAATTTTGTGGGGAATTTGTTACAATAACATTTTCGTATTTTTGTTTCGATTTTCTGGTGGAATTTGTGGCTAAGAGGGATATTAGTGTAGGTCACCTAGAGGGGGTGAATAGGTGATTAGTTAATCAAATGTAAAACTAATGCGGAATTAAAACTAATTATGCAAACTAAAAACTATTAGGCTAACACACAAAGTATAACACAAAAGTGGAGCCGAATTTTCGGTGAAAGGCTCTGAACTATCTCCTCAAGATTCCTCTAGATTATGAGTTGAGGTGCCACTATTGCTCTCTTGGTTAAATACAGGTGTGAGCACACAAACAACCTAAGCATATATGTGTGTGTATCAATAAAGCACAAGAGAATATCTAGCATATAGAGATGTAAACAATATAAGCATGTAAGATATATAAACACAAGTGAGAGAGAGGAGCAATCACAAACATGGAAAAATTGTTTCAAGGTTCGAGCCGCTGCTCTACGCTCCCGCCTTTACCACTGTGAAGGATTTTCACTGTAACGATCCCGCAAGATCACTCTGTTCCGCAACACCTATAACAAGCTCCCTTAAAAACTCTTGGACCCGCAAGCCCCTCACTTGTTCCCGCAAGAACAACACGCGCAAGCTTACTAGCTTGCCGAGGCCGCACCTCTATAATTTCTCAATACAAGGGGTGAAACATTTGTTATCACTTCTCTTGATCATAAAAATAACTCTCACAACAAGTATCCTAGAGGATGTGAATATAACAATGAAAAACTCAAGCTTTTGTGAGAAAATAAGATAGATGTGGAGGTGGAAAACTCAAGGAAAATCACTTTTGAAAATACAAGAGATTCACTCTTGAAAAACTCTCTTTTGAATATTAAATTTAAGCCCAAAAACTTGTTGAAAAACCTCTAAGAAAGATGAAAAAATTGGCTTAAAAACTTTTTTAAATCTTGCTTAAAATTGGTCAAAAGACCACTATTTATAAAGATTCAGAAAACTAGCTGTTGGGCACAGTTTTCTAGCCATATTAACGTGTCGGTCGACCGGCCAACGATCATATTTCAGACCGTTGGGGTTGTCGGTCGACTGCCCAGTCGACCGCACCCAGGCCAAATACCCATCGGTTGATTGCTCAGTCGACCGTGGCCAAAGTCAGAGAGCAGGTCTCTCTGATCTGTCTGTTAAAAATTTAAAATTTAAATAGACGCAAGGTCATTTTTATTATAAATACATGAGTTAATCCTCATCAAAACTAGAGTGATAGGCCTTTGAGCCAACAATCTCCCCCTTTTTGATGATGACAAAACTTATAAAGTTATATATCATGGATTAAAGATAAGCTTCATAGAAGCTCCCTCTTAACTCATGCATAGTAAAAACAATAAAGATATTCAATGAAGAGTATAAACTAAACGCAAATATATATACATAAATAACAATATTAAACAACATATATGAACTCTCTAAATTCTTCTCCCCCTTTTTGTGAATTCATCAACAAAGGGATAAAGATAAACAAACAAGATAAATGTATATGCGATATAAATTCATAAAGAGGAGAGACTATAAGTTAACTCCCTCTGCATACATGCATTACATGCAGAAGGGATGACTAGACTCTAACCCACATAAACATAATATATAATGTATAAGCAGAGATGTTTAGCTTCCCCTACACACGTGTATCATATAAAGAAGAGAGGTCAAGCTCCTCAATATGTAAAATACACTCAACATGAAACTATATATAGAGGAGATGTTAAGCTCCCCTAGCAATACATATCAAACAAATTTTGAAATTTTTTTTGATACATCTAAAAACAAAATTTGAAATTTCTTGAAGTCAATAAAATAAATTTTGATACTAATTGAAAGCAAATAATAGTTGACAAAATAAATGTTAATATCACTTGTAAATAAACATAATTATTCTCTTATCAATATGAAATCCTTTTTTAAGTTAAATTTTTTTTTTGAAATAACAACAAAACACATGCATAAGCTTGTAAAAGATAGCAATTAACATTTATAATGAATCAAGCTTAGCATAATATAATTTTTGCTTTAAAATTTGTATGTTCATACATGTTTTATAGCACAAGAAAATATCTATATGTATGTATGATTAAATTAAATATCAATTGAAGTATGATGCATGCATATATAGAAAATAAATATAAGTATACAAAAAAATTAATTTTCATTTAAAAATCATGTATAACTGTAACATCCACCATTATCATACACATGTTTAAATAAATTTTCATTAAGAGCATATAAGGCATGGTACGCCTAACTAACCGCCCTTTAAGGGTTTTCAAAAATGAGGTTTTGAAAGTAATTATAGATTGAAAACGCTACCAAGTGAAGAATAGAAAACTATTTTAAAATAGTTTTAAAAATTAGTTAAAGACTCTTCAAAACATGAAACTAAATTATATATTTTATGAAACATATTAATTTACACAAGAATTGACACTCAAGATCTATAAAGTTTATAAATACTCATGAAAATAAAGTGATGAGTAAACAAAAGAAATGTGAGTGCACAAGAATCATGTGAATAGAAAATTCATGAAAATAACTCAATGAGGCTCAAACCAAACTTATATGAAATTATTTTTCATAAACATGATATATCATATAGTCGTACAAGAATTATCAAAACTAGAACATACAATATATAATCAAACAAATAAATGAGCACACAAAAGAAATAAAACATGTATAGCGTGTAACTCAAAAATTGAACATGTATAATATAAGTTTTAATAAAATTTGCATATCAACATGATATAGACATATAAATCAATATATGCTTTAAAATAAAGCATATAAAAACATGAATCAGTCAAAAAGAAATAGGCATGTAAATCTATTGAAATTTTTTTTAAAAATACATGATAGCTAACAACCAATCAACTCAATATAAAACATTACAAGATTGAGTCTAGGTTACTACACTAGCATATAAACATTTAAAATATTTTAAAAAGGTGGAAGAAGTGGTTACCAAAACCGATGTAGCCAATTCATTTCTCCAAAACATGAGGTGGTCCTCCCACCATACTTCCTTGATAGCGATGCATCCATTTGGTTTTATCTTCAAAATTAAAATGTTATCACCACCAAGGCACCAATTTTCTCACATCTTGTGAGAGTCCACACCTACATCAAAGACAAATGGTGGGGATTTTGGTATCTATATCTTCTCAGGTCCACGGGGGTTTGCATTATAAGGAACCAAAATATTGTTATTTGCAAATTTAAAGAATTTAGTCCATCAAAATAAAATCTTGTAAGATGGCCTTTGCAACGACATTGTTGTACATGTGTACACTCTAGCATGAATATGATTGTGATGTGTATGAGCATGGTGTATTGTGATTATGCCGTAGAGTATGTACATGAACATATGAAATTTGTTTCTTGTGAAACATGGATTCCAATCTATTATGGTTAAATACATATTGGCTCAAAGTGGAGCCCAAACAATCAATGTTCTTCTTCAATATACAAATATCTTTTTTAATCTTAGAAGAAGCAACATGAGAAATATAAGAATCAACAATCTTTTTCTTTTTTAGAAATATTTTCTTTTTCATTCCAAACAATTTTCTTTTTCAAAGTTTTAATTTCATTTAAAGTAATGTTCTTTCCTTTTGAAATAGAATCAATTTTGTTTATCAAAGAATTGTTTCCTTCAAAAGCAACATCAATTTGAAGACAAGAAAATATTCTCCTTTTTTAAAAATTTATTTTCTTTTCAAATAATTTCAAAGTTATTTTGGAGAAATCTTTTTCTTTTAAACAAAATCATTTTATTTTTCAAACTTTTGTTTTCCTCCTTTAACAAATCATATTTTTTAAGAAATTTTTGACAAAATAATGCAAGCTCATCATATGACATATCAACATCTTCATCAAGCTCAGATTCAGAGTTTACCTTAAGGGGATCATCCCCTTGGACCATATAGCACATGTTGGAAGTAGCACTTTCATAATCCGAGTCACTCCCCATGTAATATTGTTTTGTTTACTAAGAGAGATAAGAGTGTTCTATACTACAAAAGCCGAATCAAAGTTAGAAACTCTAGATAAATATTCATCATTTAGGGTAGACTTTAAAGTATGAATGGTTTTTGTATTAGCCTCAAGATGCTTGCCATTTAAACAATATGAATCGTTAGTTGTTGCAAGAAAAACATGAATACCTAAGGCTTTGAGGTACATAGACATCTTAACTTTTTAATTTTAGAAGTCAAGAATGTCAAATAAGGGAGGTGTCATGAAATCCATATGTGTGTACAAATATTGTGATTAACAAAAATAGGATCTTTAACTCTAAGTTGTAAGACCCAAATCAAGAGCACCAAGCTCTGAGACCAATTGTAAATCACCAAGAGGGGGTGAATAGGTGACTAGCTAATCAAATGCAAAACTAATGCGGAATTAATACTAATTATGTAAACTAAAAACTATTAGGCTAACACACAAAGTATAACACAAGAGTGTAGCCGAATTATCAGTGAAGAGTTTTGAACTATCTCCTCAAGATTCCTCTAGATTATGAGTTGAGATGTCACATGGCTCTCTTGGTTAAATTCAGGTGTGAGCACACAAACAATCCAAGCATATATATACGTATATATATATCAATAAAGCACAAGAGAATATCTAGCATATAGAGATGTAAACAATATAAGTATGCAAGATATATAAATACAAGTGAGAGAGATGTGCAATCACAAACACGAAAAATTATTTCGAGATTTGAGCCACTGCTCTACGCCCCCGCCTTCATCACTGTGAAAGATTTCTACTATAATGATCCCACAAGATTACTTGGTGCCGCAACACCTACAACGAGCTCCCTTAAGAACTCTTGGACCCGTAAGTCCCCCACTTGTTCCCGCAAGAACATTACACGCAAGCTCACTAGCTTGCCGAGGCCGCACCTCTACAATTTCCTAATACAAAGGGGTGGAACACTTGTTATCACTTCTCTTGATCACAAAATAACTCTCACAACAAGTACCTAGAGGATGAATATATCAATGGAAAGCTCAACCTTGTGTGAGAAAATAAGATAGATGTGGAGGTGAAAAACTCAAGGAAAAATACTTTTGAAAACACAAGAGATTCACACTTGAAAAACTCTCTTTTGAAAATTAAATTTAAGCCCAAAAACTTGTTGAAAAACTTCTGAGAAATGGAAAAATTGGCTTAAAAACTTCTTTAAAATCTTGCTCAAAACTGGTCAAAAGACCCCTATTTATAAGGATTCAGAAAACTAGCCGTTGAGCACAGTTTTCTGGCCAGATTGACAGGTCAGTCGACCGGTCAGTTGACCGGCCAACGATCATATTTCAGACCGTTGGGGTTGCCGGTCGACCGCCCGGTCGATCGCCCCCAGGCAAAATACCCATCGGTTGACCGCTCGATCAACCGCAGAGAGCAGGTCTCTCTGGTCGGTCGACCGCTCGGTTGACTGGGGCCAGATCCAGAAAGCAACCTCTCTGGATCGGTTGACCACACGATCGACTGGCCCTAAAGCTATGGGCTTGTGCACGTTTTGTGCACATCGGTCGACTGCTCAATCGACCGACCCATGGTTCAGTCGACCGGTCTGTTGACCGCCAGAAGCCTAAAATCAGGATTTTAAGGATTTGAAACTTGAACTTGTAAAAACCTAAAAATTCTATTTAAATCCCATAAAATTCACAAAAAATAAGTTCATTGAAAACTTTGAAGTACAAATATGTGATCAAAATTCAATACATATTACAAACAAGTTGAACTATTTTGTGGCATAAAAGTTAAAGCTTAACTGAAAACCATATTTTTCAAAAACAAACTTCAAAATAAAAATCTTTTTTAAAACATGTACAAAAATAAGATATTAAACACATTTGAAGTATATTGTGTATGAAAATAATCCAATACACATATAAGATGAAATATACTTGTTTTTGATAATACAACAACAACTAAGCCATTTGTCCCAAGTATTTTGGGTAGGACTTGTTTTTGACAATAAGCTCTAAAATAAGTTTTGATAAATACAAAACTTAAAACCATGAACTAGAAACATCAAAATAAGTTTTTTCTAAATATTATGAAGCAACAATGTGTATGACTGAAAGCTATTACACATATAAACCATGTAAATTTGTTTTGATGAAATATATATTCATGAAATCGAATATGTATACTTTGAAACTCAACCGGTTAAACTGAAACCAAAATTTCTAAAATTATTTCTTATGAAAATACTATATAAATTTTGTATGTGTGTGTATGAGCTTGAGCAATCCATAACTAATCTATTCTTTACATTTTATCTAAAACAAAAAACTTAAACTTACAAATATGACTCAAGTCTTGAAAATCTTCTCTTGAAAATCTTCTTCATCAGAGACTTGGTCCAAAACTTGATTCATGAGCTAGACTCCTCTTTGAGTACTTGATGCGATCTTGAAGCGCGAGCTCTTGAATCAACATGTGCTAGATTCAAAACTCGACTTTGAATCTTTTGTTGAAGCTAAATACCGACTAAAATCTTGGTAAAATTTGAAACTTAAATAGACACAAGATCATTAGTACTATAATTACATGAGTTTAGAGTCATGAGCCTTTGGGCCAACAATTAGTGGTTGAGATTTTAATCCGTGGGAGGAGATAAAAGATGTTAAGATTTGGATTTTTTTTGTAACTAAGGATTGGATTGTAGTTAAGATTCTTATTTTTGTGGAGGAGATTTGATTTTGTGGTTAAGATAGGATTTGTGATAGAGAGTTGAGAGATTGGATAAAAAGATACTTAGGATATGATTTTTTTTGGAAATTTTGACAAAAGAGAAAAAAGTGAATGAAGTAACAAATTGCACCAACTCCTCATTGAGATTACCAATTTATTTCAACATTCACAATGAATGGTTCAAAAAATTGTACCAATTTCACATCAGGAATCTTTGCATAAGAATCGTGTATAATAATTTAATTTTCATCATTCATTATATTTTTCTGACCTTGCTCTGATATCAAATTGATGTGAAACAAAATAAGGGGTCTACGAATCTTGAAAAAAGATGAGAGATGAAAGAAATAGCTAATGATTACCTAATGGATAAACGAAAAGGTATTCCACCTTTTTGGATCTCACGTCGCTTCATACCGCACGCTCCTCGATCTTGACCTCACGCCGCTTCACGCTGCACGCTCGATCTTGACTTCATAGTTAGGGTTTTACACTCTGCCATGGGCGGCACACCCTTCAAGAAAAAATAACTCAAGTAATTTTCTCCAAATTCAGGTCTATTTTATTGAAAGCAATGTGACTTATAAATAGGCTTACAAATATTGACTTTTCTCCACAAAACCGACGTGGGACTAAACATGAAAACAAAGATTAAATAAAATTAAAAAAAACATACTATACTCAAAACAAATACAGACTTGATTCAAATGAGAAGCATGACACTGATGTCCCCATTAGAGAGAGTGATTTTGAAGGAGATGGTTAGATCAATTTTGGGCATTTAACTCGTAGAGAGAGAGAGATTTAAAAACTCTAGGGTTTCCGCATAAGTGCGGATTGAGCAGCTGAAGGGGGAAATGGGAAAAAGAAGCGAGAGTTGGGGCACAAGGTTTCTTGCTGCTAAACTTTATTTTGCACTTAACCGAATGTTTCAGTATGTGCAATAAGAAGGCCTAACAGTTTTTTTTAGGGAGTGCCCAAAATTGTCTTTATATTTTTAAAATTTTGATGAAAATGATTCAAGTATAGTTTCCTTATTGTAGAAAGAAACCGATAGTTGCAAATCTAATTAAAAGTATATAAAACTAGCCAAATTAGATTTAAGACAAATCACCCATAGTAGAAATATGGGACTCTACGACGGACCCTTTGCCACCCATCATAGAATCAAGGTTTCGTCATAGTGTTAGGGGAAAATTTCTAAATTGGTGAGATTTGCAGGGTATATATCGAAAAAATTTAAAATATTTAACACAATGTAATATCATAGAAAACTTGAAGGGATAATTCCACTTTTTTCACAATGTGGAGCTCCAGAAAATTGACACAATAATCAGACTAATCATTAAAAAGAGAATCAGATACAGATGCAAATTGATACGTGGAAAACGGACACGGTTACTGATAGGCTAAATGGTATGCTTATATCACAATTTATCTTAGACCATATTATTGACACAATAATTAGACTTAATCATTGGAAAGATGAAATTTAAGGCAGTAGGTTAGAACAAATAGATTATGATTACATGATTTAAATCCAAAAATCAGCACAACACCAAGTGTCATACCTAAGCGTGAACTTCCTATATGCCATCCGTCCTACAATTAGTCTCCCACAAGCACACTTAACTATATATTTTTTTCCACGGTTCCCATGCTGAAATTGGTCTTGCTCGAGCACTTTAAACTATGTAGTTTTCCTACAATTCCTCCCTAAAAACTTCTAGCTGCAATTAATTCTGGGCTTTGTAGAAATTCTTTTATACTAGACTCATTAGCACATATCTTATGTGAACTATTGACTTAGTCCCGTCATTTCAGGGTATGACATCCTCGCTATATTAACACTTTACTAGACAGTTAAGAATTCTAGAGGTTTCTCCTGGTGGCTCTCATGGATTCAAAAGGTGGTTCTCACCAGTTAGGTGTGTGGAGTAAAAGTTTGCCACATGTGATACTTAATTTTGCACACTTCCTAATTCCACTTGTAATGCTCCTAGTGAGAACTTTCAAAGGATCAGCCATCCTGAAATTGCTGTCTTTTGAGAACATGTCCTTTTAGGAATACTGAGCACACTCATGCGAACATTCCCATATAAGATACGTTCTAAGAGGGTGTCTGATGTATAAAAATTTTCTATGAACTGAAAAGTTAACCATAGCTAATAAAGAGGAACCATGATATATATATATATATATATATATATATATATATATATATATATATATATATATATATATATATATATATATATATATATATATATATATATATAGTTAAGTGTGCTTGAGCAAGAGCAATTTCAGGACGGGTTACCATCTCGGAAGTTCTCACTCTAGGCGAGACACTAAGTGTTACCTTCAATCTTTTTAAAGCACATGTCAAAGACGTGCAATCAGATTATATCTATAAGAAATGA
The DNA here is from genome assembly GCA_038442645.1 of Agave tequilana. Classification (NCBI taxonomy): domain Eukaryota; kingdom Viridiplantae; phylum Streptophyta; class Magnoliopsida; order Asparagales; family Asparagaceae; genus Agave; species Agave tequilana. The sequence goes on from JAVJIF010005679.1 coordinate 28,703, forward strand.
AGATAAGGATATGATTTACAATCAGATTATATACGTCTGATCTACTATAAATATGTTTCAAGTTGTTCCTTTTGTAAAGCGTACCCTATTTGATTTTTGAACTTTCTCTATATAACCCTTTAGACTTGCTAATTGTGGGGTCGAGATTCCCTTGTTTGTTATGACTTATTCTAAATAATCTTTTACAGTTGATAATTCTAGGGCCAAACTTACTTTGCAACCCACCACATCCTGGTTTTCTTTGTAGTTCTGTTGTAATCCTCTGACTTTCAATCTCCCTTTGACTTCTCAGGATCTTCCTTCTTAGTGGTCTAACATATGATTTCATCATTGGTTGAAAAATAATGGTAAAAGAGGATCAGTGCTATGTGCATGAAAGGACATGGATGTTAAGACAAAACAAATTAAACAAATGATGAGAACAAGTGGAAACTTTTTATTGGCTGACTGAACAATTTAATGAAGAAAAAACAAGCCTTTTCCTGAAAAAAGTGTGTGATGTGGACATCAAGCCATGTGTATGACACGTGTTTCACTAGTGGAGAAGACGCCTTGTTCCAGATTCTCAATAGCTGGGTAGAATTCTATTTTCTAGTTTCTTTATTTTCAGTTTTTTATTTTTGGTTTTCTTTTGATAGTTGTAATCCCACTTTGATTGAGAATTTTAGTTTCTAAAATTGGAATTATAATTCTATTTTGATTAGAAACTTTAGTTTGAGTTGTTTTCAATTTTATAAAAGCCTATAAAAGGCCTCTTGTATCAACAATATGCAATGAGAATATTGTGAAGAAAATTCTTCAAAATTATGTGAGCTTGTGATCTCTCTATAATTTCTGTGTGTGAAACCTTTAGAGAAATCTTAATTAGAGTGTGAAATCTTAGTTAGTTTATCCCTTTCCCTAGCGTTTCCCCACTCTCTCAAAATCCTAATATCAATTTCTAATTCTCTTCCCAAACTCTTATTCTATTTCTCAATTTCTTTGACAAAAGAAAATAAAAAATTTAGAATTTTTTTTTTGCAACTGTGTTGCTATAATACTGCACCCGGTGTGCTACAGTAACGTACTCGCGAGTTGTAGTAAACAGACCCACGATACCAAACAGACCCGTTAAGATATCGTATTAGTTTTCAGCCCGTAACTTGCATATACGGACTCTGATTCTGCTAATTTTTGAGCTGTTGCGTTCATGATTACAAGACCTGCGCACCGACATCGACTATAAGATTACTGAGGTCTGACATGATTCTCAGTTGATAAGCTCTTATCTTAATCGATTATTTTGAGTCTGACAATTAATCTCCGATATTTTATCGATTTAATTGTTGTCAACCAAAAGTGAGGTTGCACGTATCTGGTTGTCTTTGAATTCAATAGTTTTAATATTGCTCGTAGAATCTTTTGCCACATAATATATTATCTTTAATTAATTAAATTGGAATTGTTTACGCATGTTATTTTGTTACATCTATCCGTTTTATTAGTTTTAATCTTTCTTACCAACGATCTTTTCATATTAATGGAGGTGATTGAGTATTTAATTGTTGATTTTCATACACGCATATCTGTTTCACATCAGTTTGGTATCAGAGCTCAGTTAGGTAGGATTTGCATATCAGTCCGTTTATTTACTTTCTTGTATCTAGTTAAATTTTATTCAAACTCCCAAAAAAATTATTGTAATTTAGAAGTCATTAAAGGGTAAATTTTTCCCTAAAATTTCATATGATTGGTGTTTAACTAAGAAAGGATACTTAACGTGGTTCTTTAATTAAGAAATGCTAAGAGCGAAAAATCTCCTGCCAGAGTTACGCTGATTTGACCAATTGGACTGGTAAAATTAGGATTTGATTAATCTGATAATCTTTAAAAAATACCAACAGAACAAAATTAAAATTAGTTTAGATTTGCATTCTTATTAAGACTCATACATTGTATGTCACCCATAATAGTACCCCATATTTGCTAGACGAATCTAGTAAATTCGTAATGAAAATCCCACCGTCCGCTCTAATGGATCCCCAACAATTTACTGCAATGCTAGCCGAGATAAATACCAAGTTAGGTACTCTTACTACAATCGAAGAGAGATTGGCCAAATTAGAAGCCACACGTGACCAAACCCCACCGCAAAATAACAGTCGTGATAACACTGATAACCCACCTAATCTCGATGATCAATTACTGAAAAGCATCAAGCTTGATGTCATGACCCACAACTTCACTTAGATTGGACACAACAACTAAATAAGTATTTCACATGACTGAACCTATGAAAGTTAAGTTTGCTGTCATGAAACTGGCCGGTCCAGCTAGTCAGTATTAGATCAACTTAGAGAACATATATGCTGTCCAATGACAAAAACCAATTCATACATGGGGTAGAATGAAGAATGAACTAAAAAGTAAATATGTGCCACCATATTTTTATAAGTTTAGACCTCCCCATATGTTCAATCTCATAGGTCTAATACACTTTCACCCCACCGGTCAAATTCACTCCCTTGAACCAACCATGGAGTCTTAACCAAAACTTGATGATATCATGGATAAACTTAATAACATACTCCAAATCATGAATTCTTACAATCAAAACTTGAAAGTTAGTGTTCCTTGTGGGATCCCCACAGTTAGAGAAGTCAAAAAAAGTCTGATAATAATAAAAGTAAGAACATTGAAAATAACTTTTTCAAAATTGGTCCCAAGTTTATGGGCATGTTGCTACCTACTGTCCAAACCCATTTAATATTGCCATCAATGACTAAGTTCTTATTGAAGTATCTAAGCACGATAATACTATTTCTCTGAAAGTCACTCATGTGATTAAAGAATTTACTGTTACCCGTCCTTTCCTTTTTCCGGCTTTATTACCAACACAACCTTCTCCGCCTTTTTTACTGTCGAACCCTGTTGTCGTTACCTATTTTCGTCACCAACCCCTTCCCCTAATGCCGACACCATTCTCTTCTCCTATGACTTATGTTAGGTATTAAATTAAAATTCTCCACAGATTTTATCCACATAGCCGATCATTATTAAGTTATCAAGTCTGCATTATCATTTGTATCATCTTTTACATTACATGTGCACGAACAACCCTGAAGATCAGTGATAAAATTACACAAACAACGCTAATAATAGGATACGAGCTGATGATAGGAATAGATTAAATACTTTGAATTTGGTGATGTTGTTTAAAAGTTGATTGCTTGTAATTCTGATCCATTTCAAATCTTGATGAAATTGAATAATAATATTATATTATAGATCTTCCTATAAATTTTGGCATCAGTTCTACTTTTAATATTGACTTCTTAGTGTATAAAGATCATGATGTTATCCCACTTGTTGATAAGCTTCCCATGAGCTTATTTCTTTCACCACTATCAGATATTTTACCCCATATAGTAGGTTATTGATAACTTTTTAAATGATAAAATTATCACCACCCAAGATGGTGAGATTCAAAAATATCTGAAGTGAATTGTTAAAAATTGATCATGAAATTTTGAAGCAGTATGAAAGCACTTTCACTTCTAACTCGACGGAGTCGAGTTCTCTCCAACACGGGGAGAATGATGCGGACATCAAGTCACGTGCATGGCATGTGTTTCACGAGTAGAGAAGACACTTTGTTTCAGATTTTCAGTAGCAGTAGAATTCTATTTTTCTAGTTTCTTTATTTTGAGTTTTTTTATTTTTGATTTTCTTTTGATTGGAATCCCACTTTGATTGAGAATTTTAGTTTTTAAAAGTTGAAATTGTAATCCTATTTTAATTAAGGGTTTTTAGTTTGAATTGTCTTCAATTTTGTAAAAGCCTATAAAAAGTCTCTTGTATCAAATAATATATGCAATGAGAATTATTATGAAGAAAATTCTCAAAATTATGTGAGTTTGTTCTCTACAATTTCTCTCTCTGTGTAAAACCCTTAAAGAAATCCTAATTAGAGTGTCAAATCTTAGTTAGTTTATCCTCTCCCTTATCTCTTTTCTCATTCTTTCAAAATTCTAATCTCAATTTCTAATTTCCTTTCAAATTCTTATTTCTATTTCTCAATTTCTTTAATAAAAGAATATCAAAAAAATTTAGAATTTTTTCAACAGTACAGCTACAATACTAGACCCGGTGTGCTACAATAATATACCCACGAGCTACAATAAACAGACTCACAACATCAAACATACCCGTTATGGTATCGTATTGATTTTCAGCCCGTAACTTGCTTATACAGACTTTAATTCAGGCAATTTTTAGCCGTTGCATTCATGATGATGAAACCTATGCACCGACATCGACTGCAGGTAACTGAGGTCTAATGTAGGTACGCTCTTATCTTAATCAGTTATTTCGTATTTGATAATTAATCTCTGACATTTTATCGATTTAACTGATGTCTATCAAAAGTGAGATTGTGTGCATATGCTAGCCTTTGAATTTAGTAGCTTTAATATTGATCGCAAAATCTTTTGCCACAATATATTATCTTTAATTGATTCACGATTGAATTGAATTTGTTTGCGCATTTATTTTGTTACATCTATCCGATTTATTAATTTTAATTTTTTTTCTAACAACGATCGTTTCATGTTGGTGAAGTGTGATTGAGTATTTTATTGTTGATTTCCATATATGCATACATGTTTCACATTAGTGTAAGTCATTGAAGCATTTAGGAATGGATGACTCCACAGAGGAGGAAAATAAACGAGTCAGGGTATTCTATTTATCAGACAACAGGCGACCAAAACTGTATCACTCCAATAGTACATATAATATTCTTGCTACCAAGTGAGATATGCTCTTTGCTTCTACATGATCTCCTCCACTTTAACGGCATCATCCAATTCAGTTGCACTAGTATCTTTATCGTTTGACTGCAACAAAGTGAGAGGACAACTTTCAAGTAGAATTCCTAGATTGTGGATGGCGTCAAGGAGATTAGCTTTATAACTAGTTGTCGTGCCAAAATGACCATAACTCCATTTTTTGAGGAAGGGGCTGAACTCATGCAGTTTAATTGTAAGCCTAAGTTGTGTTATTCAACAAATTACCAGCATTAGTGAGGTTCCACTATGCTATAATGAGGGAGGGAAGGCTCTCCTTTTCCAGTCATATGTATTCAAATTTGGATGGGCATCTTAGTGTTGATGATTTTCCAGAGAACAAAGCAATTGGAACATGATAAGCAAGAGTAATTGGGAGAGCCTCAAAGTTGGATAGCGGGTAGAGTTCATCCCATTCCAATGAGATAAGAAAATGATGCACAGGAGCAAAGAAAAGAGTATCTCTCTTGTTGGTACAGGTAAAGCAATGTCCCCGAAGGGGGGTGTCAATGAGCTGGAGAGGTCGTATTAGATTATTAAACATCTCAATTTTAGACTAATGATTATCATATTCCTTGTCATCTTCCTTGTGCTCATTGGAATAACATGTGATTAAAGTCACCCAATAAAATGAGAAGCTATTAGCCAATAATGGCAAAGGAGATTTCTCTGAAGGAGAACCGAAGCGAGTGGTTAGAGCATAGACCAAAGACAAGAATGATTTCCCAGATGAGGAAATACAGAGCTTTGTAGTTCACAAACCAACCCACATAGACATCTTACAGTCAAACTCTCGCAAATTCCATATGATGAGCTCACCTCCCAAAGCACCAATAGAATCAAGACACCCAGTCATTAACCCTTGCAAATCAACCCCCCCCCCCCCCCAAACACACACACACACAAAGAAAAAAAGTGCACACAAAAAAAGGGAGCGGAAAGCAAACAAAAAAGGGGAAAAGATTTTTGACTCTTTGAAAAAACCAACATCACATCTATAAAAATTGCGAAACTCCTTGACTTTTCCGCTTTTCTCACGACAACTCAAACCTCTTATATTAAGATCGAGTATAATCATCATATCGGCCAAACACCAACCATGTGGCAGGCAAGACGAACTACTTGTTGATGAGGACATCATGCCGCGCAGGGGCAGATTCGATCGAGTATACTTCAGGAAGTGACACACTGCAGTTCTTTGGCTTTAGATTTGATTTGTTTCAGATTTATTTCATTTTAGCTTTATTTTCTGTAGTAGGTGTTTTTTTGTGGATGTTTAGTATCACATCGGTTATTTCCCAGTAGTCCTCTTTTGTAAAGTCTACATAAGACCCCTTAGACTATTCTATTGGAATTTATTGAATGATTAAAATTTTCTCAAATTATCTGGTTTAATTCTTGAGTTTATCTGCTCTCGAATTTTGGGTGAGAAGCCCGCGTAAGGGGTGAAAACCCAAAATCTTATCCTGTTCTCAATTTCAAAATTTGGTTACGATTTGAAGGTGATTGTGATCCATGTTGGTTTTACATCATTTTGGTATCAGAGCTCTGGTTTTCAATTTCCTTCAAAATTTTCCCTTTTCAAATTTCTCTTCCACTCTTCAAACCCTAGATCTACATCGGATCCAGATTTAATCCATTCAAAAAAAATACACTGTTGAAATTCCCTTCGAAAATCTCTAAAAAATCCTAATCTGCACTGTTCATTGTCGTCAACCCACCAGCACTCCGCCGCCGCCGACAGCCACGCCCTCCGCCACCACCGACAGCCACGCCCTCCGCCGCCATCATAGTCAGACCCGACGAAGCCGTCGTCGTCGCCTTCCACCACTGAAGTCGACGTCATCGGAGATCTCCAACATCTCTGCCTTCGTCTTCGTCCTTGCCTCCACTCGATGAAGTCATCGTCGCTGAAGATCTCTGACGCCACCGTCACCGTCGTCCTCATCCCATCTCCTTCACCAGATCTAGTGCCCAAACCAACGAAGTCATCACCTTCGCCGTCTGCCTCCGACGCCAAATCCAAGCCTTACTGACGAAGTTCAAGTTAGATCCGACATCATAGAGCACAGACGACCCCTCCTTTACATCACAGCGCCTTCACCGGAGTCTCGGCATCACGTCTTTGCCCGAGATCTTCAGATCAGGTCTCCACGCCGTCGTCTACCTCTAGAACTTCACCGGCGTCCTCCCCTTTGAGCCGACTTCATCACCGGCGCAGATTAGGAGCAGATCGGAGCGGATTGGCTCGAATCAGAGCCTTGTCGAACCTTCCTGGACTTATATCGAAGCTTCCGGAGCCTCTTCATCCATTCAACCTCTTCGTTTGGTCCTCGTCAACATTTCGAGAGCCCCCGGATTAGCTCCTCTGATCGAGCCCACTCGGCATCGCCGGATCTCCGTCACCGCCACCCTTGGATCTGAAATCTCGCCGTCGATTGTGACCGAGCTCAAGCTGGGAGCACAGAGAAGAGAGGGGTGATCAGGTGAGGTTAAAGTGGGCGCCCTAAGGCAGTTACACCTGTTCGGGTTTTGGAGTACGAAGCGGGTCGGGGCCTGACCATCCGCTTTGACGGAATCCGGATCCGTAACCCGATTCAGCTGACGTCACTGCTGACGTCAGCCTCTGAGTTATTACTAAGTTGACTCGTTTCAAAGAGTTCTTGACTCAGTCTAAAAACACAACAATACTTCCGACAGCCATTCAGAGCTCGTTTCAATTCCAAATCAAGCCGTTTTTGAAGCAGTGGGTTCGTGACGACCAGTACTACGCTCCTACAACAGTCACATTCAGGTTTGAGCGACGATCGCCTCTCAAGTAACTTAGTGTTTTGTTCAGTTATTCTTGCCATTTGATTGAAATAGCTAGCCCTTCCACTCTTCACAAGGTAGAATTTATTGACTGTTGCCAACTAAATAGTGAGTTGTGTGATTCTGACCTTGAGTGGTAACCTGACTTAATATTAATCTTGCAACTAAATTAATTTGAATTTGTGATACTTGATTTATCTTGGAGTTAACTGTGTCAGCACGTGTCTTTATCACTATCTTTACATTATATTTTCTTAATCACGTGTTAATTTATGTAGCTTAAAAGTTGTATCATCTTTCATCACTCTAATCTCTGACTCCTCTTGCATAACGTACATATCATTTTAGGACAACTTGCATTTAGGGTCAGTTAGGATCTTGCCTAGTGGTAGAACTTTTTCGGTAGGAGAAACTTCAGCACCAATGGACCCTAGCATTCATGATACACTTAACACAATCCTTAATAAGATAGAAAACATGGACAGACAGTCACAAGAAGTTAGAGATCAGGTTGATGTCAATTGTAGAGATCTAGTAACCCGAATTGGAAGGCTAGAAACTAATCGGAGGAGAACCATGGAGGAGAAAAATTCTTGAAATGACAGTAGGTCTCCCAGGCTAAACAAGTTCCACCCTACTATACAGCTGACACTGATGCCCAGTATATCGGAGCGTTAAAGTCGATGCTCCTTCCTTCGACGGGCGCTTGAACCCTCAGGTTTATATAGATTGGCAGTTGGCTATGGATCGATATTTTCATTGGCATGACATGTCTGAGTCAAGGAAGATTGGATTAGCCGTGATGAAACTAACAGGACAAGCTGGGCAATATTGAGAAAACCTAGAGAGGATGATGAGATACAGAAGGGAAGACCCAGTGGACAATTGGGAAGGCATGAAAGAGAAGCTTATGCTGAAGTATGTTCCACCGTCATTCAGTCAACAATTACTAGACAAATGGAATCGATGGACTCAGGGGAACAAATCAGCCACTGATTACATTACTAAATTTGATGAATATTTGAATCGGTGTAGAGCTATCGAGTTAGAATCTCCCGAACAGACCCTATCTAGATTCAGGTCCGGTCTTAGGGATGATTATCGCCGAGAGTTCATTGCTCGAGGCATCACGACTCTAGAACAGGCCTATCAGCTAGTCACCAATTTAGATGAGTCTAAATGATCCTATTTTAACTGAACTAACTTTAGGTATAACTCTAAAACCGCCACTACTAGCCAGCCAAGCTTCAACCGAACTCTTCCTACCCCAAGTAAACCTGCCTCTAGTTCCTCTAGCGTCAAATCAGCAGGTCCTTCTGGTGCAAAGCCCATCACATCCGAAAGGAGAACGGTTAGTGAAGTAGGAAAAGTCAACCCAAGAACCCAATGCTACAGGTGTCAAGAGTATGGTCACCTTGCCATCTAGTGCCCGGTCAAACTAAAACCCTCTTTGTAGAAATTCCCATTAAAGATATAGAAGGAGAAGATGATGGAGAAGTGGTTGTGCACCAACAAGATGATGACTCAGACGCCTCTGCCGAAGAATATGAATTCAATGGGTGCATCAGAACTGTGAAAATGACGAGCCTATGTTTGAGTGTAGGTTGCACCCAATTAGGAGTGGTCAGGTGCACTTTAACCCAGCCCGAACCACTCACCGACTGGAGAAGGACTGCTATATTTCAAACTTGCATAAAAATTGACAATAAGAACTGCAAGGTATAGTGGATAGTGGCAGTTGCATCAAAGTTAGTCACCATCTTGGGAATGAGACCGGTGAAGCATCCAAACCCCTACAAGGTCATATGGATCGACGCTACGTCTATAGATGTTCAGGAGAGATGTCAAATTCTCATCCAGTTTGTCACATACACAGATAATATGTGGTGTGACATACTCCCCATGAATGTTGGTCATATCATTTTGGGTCGATCATGGTTATTCAACTTAAATGTGACCATATATAGACATACCAACCAATGTTCGTTCGTCCATAACAGAAAAAGGGTGAAGATTATGCCGAATCAACCGAAACCGCCAACCCGAAAAAGGGGTTGACAAAGGAAAAGACAAAGTGGATGTTCTAAATCCTAAAGAAAAAGATGTAAGGGCAAAGGCAAGATGAAAATGAATTTGATTAGCCACAATCAAATTGAAAAGAGCTTGCATGAGGGTTCCACTTGTTATGCACTCGTAACTCGAGAGGCTAATCGAAATAGCGAGGAGCAGATTCCTGAGCACATTAAACTAATTCTGGAGTAATTTTCTGAAACCCTCTTATAAGATCTTCCAGGTGATTTGCCCCCTATACGAGACATTCAACATGCTATTGACTTAGTCCCAGGAGCAACTTTATCGAACCTGCCCCATTATAGAATGAACTCCACTGAACATGCGGAGTTATAACGGCAGGTAGAAGAGTTACTCGACAAGGGGTTCATCAAGGAAAGCTTGAGCCCATGTGCGGTTCCCGCACTTTTGGCGCCAAAGAAGGATGGTACATGGCGTATGTGTGTGGATAGCCATGCAATCAATAGGATTACCGTCAAGTATCGTTTCCCCATTCTCTGTCTTGATGATACGCTGGATCTGATGTCAGGTGCCATAGCCTTCTCCAAAATTGATCTTAAGAGCTGGTACTACCAAATTAGAATTCGGCCAGTGGACGAATGGAAAATCACATTTAAAATTAAAGATGGGTTGTATGAATGGTTCGTTATTCCCTTTGGACTGTCCAATGCTCCTAGCACCTTCATGAGAGTGATCACCCAATTATTTCGACCATTTATCGGTAAATTCGTAGTAATCTATTTTGATGATATACTGATCTACAACCAAACTCAGGAACAACATGTAGGACATCTGAGGAAAGTCCTATGCACACTCCAGACTGAGAAGTTTTAAGCAAATCCAAAAAAGTGTACTTTTTGTATAGACAGGATTATCTTCCTTGGGTTTGTTGTGTCATCCGAGGGGGTTTCTGCGGACCCTGAAAAGGTGAAGGTAATAACCGAGTGGCCACAACTCTGAACGATTAGGGAAGTCAGAAGCTTTCACGGGTTAGCCACTTTCTACTGTCAGTTTATAAAGAATTTTAGTGCCATTATGGCACCTATAACCGAGTGTTTAAAGAGCGAGGGGTTCCACTGGACTCCTGCTGCCTCCAAGGCTTTCCCTGAAATTAAGAGGATGATGACGGAAACTCCCGTAATGCGTCTCCCTGACTTTTCAAAAGCTTTTGAAGTAACTTATGACGCATCGGGATTGGCAATAGGTGGGGTACTGAGTCAGGAACGCCACCCTGTTGCTTATTTCAGCGAAAAACTAAATGATGTCCGGTAACGATACTCCACATATGACAAGAAATTTTATGTGGTTATACATGCTTTGCGCTACTGGAGACATTATCTGTTACCGCAGGAATTTGTGCTGTATTCAGATCATGAAGCGCTAACGTACCTCAACTCGCAGAAGAGACTGAATGCGAGACATAGTAAATGGGTGGAGTTCCTGCAGGATTACACATTGTTCTCAAACACAAAGCAGGTATCGAGAATAAGGTCGCTGATCCGCTGAGCCGATGTGTCACGACTTTGGTAACTATGAGCCAAAAGTGATTGGATTCGAGAGGTTAAGAGAGGAGTATGATTCATGTCGCGACTTTGGAAAAATTTATGTCACGTTACGGGACGGCCCTATTCATGAGATGTACGATTTTCTCTTTCAAGATGGTTATCTATTCAGATTCTGTAAGCTATGTATTCCCCGTACGTCCCTCAGGAATTTTCTCTCTTGGGAAGTACATGCTGGAGGTCTGACGGGACATTTCAGTCAGAACAAGATAATTGAGGCCGTTGAACACAGATTCTACTGGCCAAGTCTGAAAAGAGATGTCCTTAAGATAGTTAGCCAATGTCGCACGTGCCAACTGGCAAGTAACAAAAACAGATTACCTGATCTTACACTCCTCTTCCAGTACCTAATTGCCCGTGGCAAGACGTGAGCCTAGATTTCATACTAGGATTGCTAAAAACTCAGAAAAAGCATGACTCTATCCTAGTAGTAGTTGATCGATTCTCGAAAATGGCTCACTTTATCCTGTGTTCCAAGACCTAAGATGCGTCTCGAGTAGCTGTCTTGTTTTTTAATAATGTTGTCAAGTTGCATAGGATACCTAAAACAATGGTGTCCGATAGGAACGTTAAGTTTGTTAGCTACTTCTGGAAAAACTTTGGTACAAGATGGGCACCAAACTGAAATTCTCAACAGCTTTTCATCCACAGACAGATGGCCAAACCGAGGTAGTAAATAGAACACTAAGAAATCTCCTTAGGTGTCTAGTTGGAGAAAATTTGAAAACTTAGGATCTCATTTTGCCTATGGCTGATTTGCATATAATGGATCTGTCAATAGGACTATGGGTCTTAGTCCTTTTGAAATAGTAAATGGTTTTAAACCCAGGCAATCAATTGTCTTAATTCCCATGACTCATCATCATTCTAGGGTATCAGACTCTGCATCAGCATTTGCATCTCATATCCGTACATTACATGAGGAGATCAGAGAAAAGATAATGAAAATAATACTGATATAAAGCTTCTGCAGATCTACATCGCCGATTAAAAACTTTTAATGTCGGAGATTATGTGATGGTTCGCATGAGACCCGAGCGGTTTTCCACTAGTAACTGTGAAGAAATTACACGCGCGAAGCGTAGGGCCCTTCAAGATTCTCAAGAAAATCAATTCAAATGCTTATGTGTGGATCTCCCACTAGACTTCGGCATCAGTTGCACTTTTAATGTTGAGGACTTAGTTCCATATAGAGGTACCTTTGATACCCTTTCTGACCTATTCGTGGATGAGGCAAGCCAAGACTTTCTTTCTGAGAGCCCCCACTACCTCCACTTCCCCTAAACTGTCCTATGCAATAGAAAATATAGATTCTATCTTGGATCATCAGATTGTCTCTACTAGAGATGGAGGGACGCGACGCTATCTCATTGAGTGGACGGAAAAACCTGATTCAGAAAATCTTGGATTACCGAGGAAGACCTTCGGCATCTTGATCCCGATCAACTGGAGCGCTATCATAACCAGCAGCAGTTCTTTCCCCCATACTCGACGGGGTCGAGTCCTTTCCACTCGGGGGAATTGATGGGGACATCATGCCGCTCAGGGGCAGATTCGATCGAGTATACTTCAGGAAGCGACGCACTACAGTTTTTTAGCTTTAGATTGGATTTGTTTCAGATTTATTTCATTTTAGCTTTATTTTCTATAGTAAGTGTTCTTTTGTGGGCGTTTAGTATCACATTAGTTATTTCCCAGTAGTTCTCTTTTATAAAGCCTATACAAGGCCCCCTAGATTATTCTATTGGAATTTATTGAATGATTAAAATTTTCTCAAATTATCTGGTTTAATTCTTAAGTTTATCTGCTCTCGAATTTTGGGTGAGAAGCCCGCGTAAGTGGTGAAAACCTAAAATTTTATCCTATTCTCAATTTCAAAATTTGGTTACGATTTGAAGGTGATTGCGATCCAGGTTGGTATTACATCACTTGTCCTGCACTCTTCAAGAAGCTGAAGCTCTGAGAACATCATGAGGTAGTTGGCACATGATTGCATTAAAGACCTTACCGATCACCTCATCAGAAAGTTTTCCTAACAGATACTAAATCAGAAGAAAGGATGCAACTTTATGATGGTTGACAAAAGAGGGACTGGAAATCTTCATATATATATATATATATATATATATTTGTTTGTCGGCTAATCAGTCTTCTTATTGTCCTGTTTCCTAAAGAAAGAAGTGTCATTTAATCTGAAACTAATGACATTATCATTCAGCTTAGGGATGTGTTTAATAAGTTCCAACTTAGGAAACATGTAAAGAGTTTGTACTTGAACAGAGTGTATTTTGTTTTGTTAATAAGAAAGGTGAAAGTTGACGTTATTTGTGGTTTAGTTGAATGGCTTTTCTACCTCTTTTATATAGTTGTTCTCTCATAGAGCTGTCTGTAAACATTACTTTCTTTTTTCGTTTTCCTAAAATGATTGTGTGCTTAACTGTCAGATTATTCTTTAAACTTTAACAGATAATGGAAAAGAGCAACTTCAAAATAATGACCGATGAAGAGCTTGAAGTGGCAAAATCTGGGCAGTATCTCTTAAATCTTCCTATCAAAATTGATGAAACTAAGGTAGTACATGATTCAATACATTTATACTTTACATTTCATTGTTTGGTAAATTTGATTAATCATCTTCTTTTGGAGGAATGCAGCTGGACAAAGAACTATTTCCAAGGTATTTTAGAGATCATCCTCATGATAACCTTCCAGCATTTGCTGACAAGGTACCATCTGAAAATAATTACTAAAAATATTAAAAAAAAAAAGTGATTTGATATATTGTTCTTATTTATAATATTTCACTTTTATTTCTCTAGGAAATTAGATCCATTTAAGTATGAACTTCTCTTAATTAGTAAGGATTGTTGAGTTGTTGATATACATTATTAGCTCAAATCCAACTTTAAGCTTTAGGTATAGTGGTTAATTCACGTAACATGGTACTACACACGTAAGGTAATGCGTGGTTTCTTTCATAAGGGGAAGTGTTGATATACATTGTTTAGCCCATAACCAAACAACTAAGGCTTTGGGTAAAGTGGTTGCTTGACACGGATTTCATTTTTGATTTTGTAAAACCCCCCACCCCACCCTCACCACGCGTGCGCGCACAGACACACACATCCAGTTAAGTTTGGTTGGGATCTGTTGGATCGTGTCAGGCTGATTGAGCCAGGTTATCCATCAAAACTGGTAGGTAGTCAAAAGATAAGATCTGGTTTTGATTAAATTCCAAGGGACAACATACCATAAAAATGAGGTTTCTAGGATTTGTAAAAATAATATACAATGCATATTCATAGCATCTTTAGTAGATGCCAAGTTTTTTGAGCAAGAGGGCATAGGAAAGAGAAGGTGAGGTGAGAGATTAGGTGATGGGTTTCTCTTGTAATTTGAGTTCCTAGTAATGGTAGAGTGTAGATCTATAAAGATGAGTTTTTAAGTTTTTGTAGGTACACTTTGTAGAGTCTACTTGTAGCATCTCTAGTAGATTGCCAAGTTTTTCTAGGGAGATTTCATGAGAGAGAAGGTGAGGTGAGAGAAATTGGAGATTTGTTTCTCTTATAATTTTTTTGAGAGAAATTGTGAGGCATGAGCCTCTTGCACTAAAAAGAACTCAATGTAACATTCTCCAAAATGGTTAGAGAAAAAATATAACCTCATACACTACATTGCACAGACACAACCACATTACCATCGACACGACACACAAGTACGTGAAATTTTTTAAAAATACACACAACATGTGTGTCCAACATATGTGTCACAAACGTTTCGGGCACGTCATGGCAGCATGATAGAAGTATACGTTCTACATAGATCATACATAACCAGAAACGTTTTGGACACGACATGGCTACATGATAGAAATGTCCGTTTTACATAGCTCATACATAGCCTGAACCCTCAAAAGAAAAAAAAATTAAAACTTAATAAGAAAGAGATACCATGGATATGACATCATAGTCCACACAAACACCATCATCTTGCATGATTCTAGAGCTCAACCTTTCATTGTGAAGTTCAAGTATTGGATTTGACCCACCACCCTGATCACCGGATCGATAACCTTTGCAATTAGATCTACAGCCCTCCACTCTGAGCACCAGGCCTTTGGGTTTGTCACTGGGAAAAAGAGAAAGGAACAACATGATCTTTTCTTTGAACAAACAACAAACACAAAAAGCAAGGAGCGACCCAAATTGATTTGGATCGGATGTTTAAACTTGTTTTGGCTCTAGATCAGTGTATCAGAGACTGATTTTGGTAATTTAGCGATTGATTTCTAGTTTTTGGGCATTTATGGGTCTGTTTGGCATGATTCCATCTTGGACTGGCAATGATAAGAGGAGAGCAATATCTGATTTGTGTATTCTTTGTATGAGTGTTTTTTTAGAATTTTGGTTATTTCCTAATTCAGCTTCAGCTTGTGGTTCAACTCTTGTTTGATTTTCTTCAGTTTAGTCAGTTCATCTCTTGGTTTTAGTTTAGGACTCAATTTGGTTTTGATTTGAAGGTTTTTTTTCCGGTTTGGTTTGTATTAAAGTCCCTGTCACTATACCAAAACTCCGAAGTTGTGTGAGGGTTGAGGGTACTATATTTATATTCTAACACGCTCCAGCAAGTCGAATGTCTTTTTTTATGGGCTGAAACCTAAGCTTTTGTGCTGTGATATTTTTTTTTTCAAATTTGCTTTTCTGAATGCGCACCTAGTGGAAATTAAATATGGGTTGCTCTGATACCATATTCTTACCACTACGCCAAAGTTGTGATGATGGTTGAGGGTATTATATCTATATTCAAACAGTTTGTTTTCCTTCATTTGGATCTTGCAACTTCTACAAAGGAGAGAAAAATCTGTTTGGATTTTGTTTTCTTCTTCATAATTCGTGTTCACAATTCAGAAATTTAGGACAGCAATTTGATTTCCTCTAAAATCTGTTCCAATATGTTTTCAGTAATTCACTTTTGTCTTTAGCAATTTGTCTTTTTTTCTTTTCGTCTTTGACAAATTTGACAATCTGTTTTTGACAATTTTACTTTGTTCTTTCTGCATTTAGTTTTCATTCTTGGTAATCTTTTTTCTTCGTCGATATCTGTTTTGTTTGCAAGTTTGCAAAGTAAAATCTTCCTTCTCCAGTATTCAACATGTGCATTAGCAATCAACACTTTTGACACTCACAATTCAACAATTTCGCAATGTTACAAGTGTTTCAATATTTGCAGTAGTTTGGTATCAGCAATTCAGAACTTCGACATTTTTGCATTAACGGTGATAGTTTTCAGCACTTTTAGTAGCTGTTTCAGTACTTACAGTAGTTTCAGAACATTTTTCAATTCCTATTAGGCACACTCTCTGTGTTTATAGTACCATGAATTGAGGGGGATTTTAAATCTAATGGGTACATAGTATTTGTGTTGTTGCAATAGTTTGAGTAGGATATGTCTTATGTGGGTCTATATAAGGAGAGGCTCCATTTTTCCCTAGTACAAAAAATTCTTTTTCTGTGGTTTTATGTGTGGGTGAGTGGGTGTGGGTGTGGGTGTTGAGAGAGAGAGATGATTAGGATCCTATCAACATGATTTGAGTATAGGTGTTATCACTTTGAAAGTATGTATGCAATTCAAATGGAAGATTCAAACCATTGAATATGATCTAAACTATTTAAAATGTCTAGAAATAAAAAAAATTAAATGTGTTTGTCATTTCTTACACGTGCATCATTGACATAAAAGTGGATGGCAGAAAATAGAGTGATGTTGATATATGATTTGAAAAATCAAATTGAGAATCTAACCCTTGGATCATGATCTAAACACGTTAAAACCCGTGGACACCAAATTTTGTTGGGTTTGAAATATTCTAGACCATAAAACTAAATAGCTCACTACTCTATGTCTGTTTTGTGGCTATTTGATGGATGGGTAAGAAAACTTGAAATAGTTAAAGTTTTAATGATGTAGATCAACTTTTTAACAAAAGTGTATCATCAAATTGGATACCCATTTCTATTGGTAGTTGTCTTTGGAAATGAGACATCCGGCCACTTAACAACATAGGGGAAAAAAGACGAGTCCAATCAAACAAGAAAGCGGACAAAGAATTACATCCATTGACACTTGTGTTAGATGGTAAGTTCACGCAGAACTTTGAGAAGTTCTAAGTGGTAGATAGGTGGGGACTCAATAGCTGAAAATGGTCCTTTATAATTGTATTTTGTTCTCTTGATAATCAATAAACATGTTAGTTCTTTAAAGTCGAAAATTTACCTTTGTAGATCTGTCAGTTTCATCACATATGACACTTAAATAACTCCAATCTAGTAGAAGACACCCCTAAATCTTAGCTGTCAAACTCTTTCGTAATATCCCGGTTACCTTATTAGGTCACACCATTTTGGCTAGGTGGTCAGTCCACAGACCGGCTGGCCGAATTTACCCGTTGCTCCAAGCCGCGAGAGGGCTTCCTGTTTCGGCCAGTCAAAGCCATCAGCCCATCAACTGATTGGTTGAATTTGCTACATACTGATATTCCTATCTTGTTTTCTATCCTTTCTGCTCAAACTCCTTCAGTCAGTTATCCTTCTGTGCCTTGGATGTTACTTTGCTTTTGAACAAGACGATAACCCAAAAGGGATTGCATGCCCTGTGAATGCATACAAGTTTAGGGCCGAGCTATGTATATCTGGTGTTTCTTCTTGTATGCTTGCTAGATTAAATCGTAGGTATGCTTCTTGCAACAAGACACACACACACACACACACACACACACACACACACATGTTCCATAGCCTTCCCAGCAAACAAAAGACGAATGGTATTGCTCCACTAGAACAATTAGCGGAGAAAGAATTACCTTTGTTCATAAATCTCAACATTGAAAGGGTTAGGTAAATTCAATCAACTGTGTCGACTCCCTACTCCCTCCACTCTCGCTTCTGGTTCTAGAAATTAAAGGGCTGCTGCACGGGGTCCATACATCTGCGGGTTCTCTGCTTTGGTCAGTCACTAGGTGATGCACCAAATCAAGCACACCCAAAAAGTACCAGAATTAGTTGAAAGAATGTACTTGAGTATAATGAAGCAGACTATATAGTTAGACTTCTGGCTGTAAACTGTAAAGATATCAGCAGATCACCACAACCTTTTTCACACAAAACCTGAATTAACTTTTGCGTTCCCATGTATGATCTCGTGGAGGTAATTTTTTTCTTCTCAAAATTGAGTGCTTCACTTATCTGATGAGCCCAGACAGTTCAAAACAAACAATATCTTGGCTTTCGAGCCCTGTTTTAGTTAAGAAATTTAGGAAATTTGAAGTTATATTTCAAGCAACAGAACTTTTACATGATTACTTCTCCCTGTCAGATCACATAATTCTGAAAATTAGTCTTTTACTGGTATCTCTATTTTTCTTTATTAAATACAATTATAAGTTACAGATCAAGGACAAGAAAAGTACTACAACAATGCTACAGTATGCTTTTTTCTGCAGTAAGAATTTTTTCTCAAGTTATTTGAACAGATGGGCATCTAAATACGTGTTTACATAGCCGGTAATGCCACAAGTTTCAAAAGGTAGTTTCTGTGCTACTTATTAGTCATTACAAGTAAGAAACTGGTGAAAGAGTTGACACCATGCCTTTTATGTTTTTTAGTTTTTACTTAGTAGTTAAAATAAAGTTACTTTAATTTAACGTATGCGACTTCTTCTGTACAACAGTTCATAACCTTTCGGCGAGGCATTGGGATTGATCACACAACCAATAATTTCTTTAAGCAGAAAGTGAATACAATCATAGTTCGTATATGGAGGGGCTTCTTAAGAGTAACGTTGTAAGTTATTCTTTGAGATTCATTTATCAATTATTATTCTATTCATTTCCTGAGAGAAAAGATCAACTGTTGAATGACGTGACTCTGAATGTTGCAGTCTTAAAAAGCTCTTGTCGAGGAAAAAAAAGAAAAAGTCCCAGATAGCTCCAACTGAGGAAGAAAATTCTATGGCAGAAGAAGACTACTTACATGTGGAACGCATTCGGATTGAGAACATGGATCTCAGGTTCTATTCTCGTATGTTCTATTCAGTTTATATAATCTCTTGACATGTCAATCTTTATATGATTTTGACGTTTTGCTTCTACAACACTTGCAGTATGAAAAAACTTATTGGAAAAGTCACAATCCAAGAACCAACTTTTGAGAGGATAATTGTTGTCTACAGGTAGAACTGTTACTACATCTAACATGGCAATAGAATTACTTTGATAAAAAGCTTCCCACTATTTAGTATAACTCAACGGTGAAACATTCTGTAAGTAGTAATTATTTATGTCTCTTATATGTTTCTTCAAAAGGAAATCTGCAACCATTTTAAGATCTATTTCATTGAGAAATTATTTTATATAGTCTGTCACTGGTTGCTGGTGTCGCTTTGTACTTTTAGGCGTGCTGATTGCAAAAAAGTTCCAAAGCGGGGAATATTTCTAAAGCACTTTAAGAATATACCCATGGCTGATATGGAGTTGGTTTTGGTGAGTAAGTTGCTGAAAATTGATTTACTAAAGAAACAAATTTTGCAGCATATTTTCCCTCGCTTCTAGATGCAATAACTTACAGAGAAAATTTCATTGCAGCCTGAAAAGATAAATCCAAGCTTAACCCCCATGGATTGGGTCAAATTCATAGGCACTGTTGGGTTTGGACTTGTAAGTATGAGATGATTGTGTCAATTACATTATGCCATGCCCCATCTCCTTTCATCTTATGATCTAAGTACTGTCTGCAGGTCACGCTTCTCAGTTCCCTCAAAATGCCTAAAGCTGATGTACGGGTAGTTGGAGCTATACTTTTTGCAGTAATTGGCTATGCTGTCAAGATTCACTTCTCGTAAGTACTTTTCATAAATGAGACGTTTTAGATTATGAGATTGGGTTCTATTTGAACTTCTTCAGCTTGCTTATTTAGTTTTCTCTGTTGGTGATTGATGTGGGTTATATATTCATTGTTTGTAAAAATCATCATCGTCATAACTATATAACAATTTACCCATGGAGCATGATTAAAGTCAAAGAAGGTTCATAAAAAAATTTACGATCTGCTATCTACCTGATATCAGCCTTCCAGGAATTGGTGCCAAATTCCCAGTCAAGGAATTTAAATGTGAGGGACCTTTCAGAAAACCTTCAAGGTCGGTTAGTGGGTAGATCTAAGCAAAGAAAGAACAATGTCAAATGTAAGAAAAGTTGGGAGTGCATGATGGTATAAGTTGGCAGATTATGCATCTAGTTTTCACTTATTTTCACAACTACTTGACATTCCTTAGAGCACCTTTCTGAATGGTACCGGATGCTGAGTTCATGTTCCATTTTCAAGTGTAGTGAATCTGGTTCAGTTTAACGGAGAACTGTTAGTTTGAGTTTTGGAAAATCTCTGATTTGATCCACCAGATTGTATCGACACTCTGATGTTTTTGATGTGATTTTGTTATTGAATATATTGAATGTGTTTGAATTTTTTTGGACTTTCATGTACCATATATGGAAATACATATTTGATCTGATATGCACTGATGTAATTGAGTATTAAGTAACTAAATACATCTAACAATGCCTAGATGCGGTTCAGCGCTCAATTCTCAGATAAGTCGAATTGTTATAAGATGCTTTTATTAAAAAAATTTGAAATTTAAAAAAAAAATCTAGGCATGCGGTACTTTTACTCAGGCCCAAGTTCTATTCACTGGTCATGCAACAAGCTGTCGACTATGGATTAGCATGTGTCTGCTGGTGGAGGTGGGGGATGTGTGTGACACAATTTGGTTATGCAAGAGAAAGCATCAGATGAATGCTCTCTCAACCAGCATTTCACGGAAAATGCGAGATGCCCACAAAAAGGATAACTGTAAGGGTTCCTAAACAAGTTAGTGTTCTGTTCAGACTGAAGGTAAGGGAAGCAAAACAACTCCAGGTAATTCAATCGTCTATAGGCACACTCTTATCTCTTGCTCCTTCCTAATGTATGTGTTATGGCCAAATATAGCCATATTAAAACCATATGTGACACATTTTATTCAGTGATTATCAATAATTCTTTTTGTGCACAATATTGGGGTTTTTTATCTATTGAATTATTCATGATATAATTAATTAGATATGAAATTCCAAGAAATTCCAAAATGAAAATGATGCATTGTATAAACATTCTACAATCACTAAAATGTACTTGTGGGAGAGAAACAATTAAATTGCGCCCCTTAATCATGTCACAACTTAACTAAATGTGAGAGAGCTCAATTAGAATAGCTGCCATTGGCGTGCAATGGTTCAATGGCTATCATGATTCTCGCAATACAGATGAGATTTTACACTAATGCTTTTAGTGCATTAGAAATATAAACAGCTAACCATGAAAAACTTGTCACATGTAATAGTGGCACTGTCAAGATAATACAACTTTTTCATAAGTAACGCATTTTTACACTCAAACCTGGATTCATGATACGTCTCATAGCAAATGATTACACTTTGATTTACTAATGTAATGATTTAAATTAACTAAATACTAAAGCGATGAGTTGGGTGACGTCAAACATATTTAGATCTTATGGGATCATTAAGGAAGCTACTATTTCCTATTTCATGACACACGTTTAACATGTATTGCTGGATTGGGCTAGTCTAAATTAGGCTTACTAGATGAGACTCAATAACAAATTAAACTTGCACTAGTTTTGTGATGTTTCGATTTAGAAATAGAATCTTAAATTGGGATAACCTCTCCTTTATATAAATGGAATAAAGAGAGAATTATAATACTACTTCTACTTGCTACATACTCTAACACTCCCCTTCAAGCTGGAACATAGATATCAATTATGCCTTGCTTGTTGCAATGACTAGAAAAAAATCTTCTAAATAAAGTTTTCTAAATAAAAACTGAGGAACAAATAATATTGAAATTATTGAAAACAAATATTAAATTGCTAACGCAGACGCCAAACCGTTGAGTTATTGTTGTGGATGTTGAAATTGCTAATTAGATCAAGCCGAATCTGTGGTGAACTGAGTACTTTTGTGAAGACCATGAATAGGTGTATATTCCAGGCTTGAATCGGTGTATTTATCCCAGCCCTGAATCGTTCGACTATTTTGATCTGTATCAGACCCAAATGTAGATATTTTGCATCAGGATATTTTTGCTGAAATTGTTTAGCCTTCCTTTTGCTAACTATAAGTATTTTCACAATTTGATGTGGATTACCTGTGGATTCAGTGTGTCCAGAAATTCGTTGAAAATCATATGGTTTTTTGTGAAATAATTTGAATTTTGGTTGTTTATAGTCTTCTTTCTCTTTTGGAGAAGGAATTCTATTCTTCAATTTTTTGATTTCATCTTCCGCAAATTATAATCTTCACCAATACCATTTCTTTTAGATATTGGTTTGGAGATTTTGGATGGCTTTCCCATCATGAACACATACTGTTCATCATCGTCAGATGTCTCTGATTCTGATGCTTCATGTATTTCTTCCTCTTCTTCAGTTGATTCTGAAGAAAGAGATTTAATCTCGAAGAAACAAAGAAAAGAACGAATAGGTGGGGGCCAGTTCCTTTGTATTATCTTGAGCGTTGCTGTCCTTTTCTTGATTCTCATGAAACCATGACTCCCATATCTCCTCGAAAATCATGTTATTTATCCTTTAGCAATATATCATTGACAGAATTTCTGTCAAACCAAACTTTTCAACTTCTTTAGTCGAATTTCATTAACCTTCCGCTACACTGGCAAGAGACCTTCAACACCAATTTTGCTTAGTAACTTAACAAATTGGTTGGTAGCTTTCGTTCTTCAAGCCCAAGGAACGGGTCCTAGTTGATCCATGTGAGCCCTATGGCAATGAGTCCTTGTCAGCCCATGTATATTCTCTAAGCCCACTGATAACACCATTCATTCATGAGTAATGCTAATTGTACTATTAATATTCCTTTACATTATACTAGTTTCAAACAAGTGGATGGGTTGAGGCCCACGTATCAATCTAATAGTTATATAATACTGTACAATATAGTAGTATAATAAGCATTTTCCTCCATGCACAGAAGTGGAGCACGTTTTCTGCATACTTCGTCAATGAATATGTTCTTGAATAGAGTGGACCATGGCAATGTATGTTATTAGGATATTACAGGGCTTTGCATGACATCTCTTCATTATTCTCTTTCCTTACCCTCATATTTTCACTAAATATAAAATGCATGAATGGAAGAATAATAGGAGAAAGGGTTCATTAGTCGAAGAATCTGCTTTATATTATTGCGACCATTTCATAAAGTTGAACCAAGTCCAGAACTAAAAAGGTTCGTGTTAACCCTAATTAGCCTATGGACTTAAAGTAGAGATTTAAGGCCTAAGGGATAGATGCAATAGGAAATCCTAGAATGTAAAATTGATCTGAAATTCGAGGATGTTGTTTTTGGTGGCTCTGTACGTGCTACCCAAACAGTGACTGAGAAAGTCGAAGAACACGCAAACAGGGAGAAATATATGCTGTATCAGAATATGGGGATGAATGATTGCTACATCACAGCATTTTATTAGAATCTATTTACTATTATGAGAGACTGTATTAATCAAATGAATCCGTGCACACTTATATTCATTGTTTTATCCATATATTTCATTATGTGGCGGAGTTTCTATATCTCAGCTTATGTGTGCCCTCATCATAAGCCATCGGTTGGGTAATAGCTAGCTTAAACTCTCTTTCTTTCTTTTTCTGTAAGGAAATACTTAGCTTAAACAAGTTGCTCAATAAACGAAGTGAAGTAATCGAAAGAGGTGGGTTTCTTTTCTTCTTTTTTTGAGAAGGCAGAATTGCCCCGAACTCAGCCGTCATAAGCTTACGTAGTAAGGAAAAGAAAAACTTGTAATCATACAGTTCTATGAGGAGGGAAGTAGCAAAACAAAGATCATGGTCGGAGCTTTGAGTGAAAGTTGAAGTAATATGGCCTGAATGGTTGCGGGTGAAAGTAAATGATGGTTCATAATTTCCTGGTTCCGGTAATACCATCTTGACCAAATGGTGAAAGCAGCTATCATTAGCCGGAGTTGCTGTTGTGGCTTATGCCTAAAGTGAGAATGGGAGACCGGAGACCCAGGTCATGAAACTGCCAAGAAAAGGCCACAGAGAAGAGACGCAAGAAGCAAGGTCCGGAAAGCTCTCGATTTCATAATATGTCCAGAGCGCATGGGCGAGTGTCTTGGCTTGAGACTGGTTGCAATGCAGACAGAGAAGTGAATCAAGGATACCACGATGGTGTAAGAATGTGGCCGTAGGGAGAGCTTGATGAGAACATTGCCATAAACGTGTAAACCTTTGGAGTGATCCATGCATAATAAAACGGTTTGAGGAATGAGACCTAGGGAGTGGGTGTCGTACTAGTTAGTCATTTGTATGCCGAGGCGACAATGTACTCACTGGAGGCAGACAGTGACCACCCATATCTGGTCCTGTTGTCGCAGGGATGGGAGGGGGTCCTGTTGCCGCTGGGATAGGAGGAAGTAAGAGTACAGGTGAAGCCACAAGCAAAGTGGAAAAAGTCTGAGTATATCGTGATGGGTCCCAAGCAGGAAGTTGTGGCAGTTGTATAAGGAGCTCTGTGATGGTTATATCCGATATGAGGCTGACGTCAAACATGGGGGTAGTCAACAAGTGGTCATTCGAGTAGCCATGTATCAAACCAACTCTAGTGTTCTTTCCATCTCCCACCACATGGAAGAAATTATCTCTAACAAATGGAATAGTATTGCAAACCGCCTTCCAGGCCCATGATTCTTGTCGTCAAGAGGTGGTTAGGTTGACCCTATGCTAGATGATTGTGTCTGAAGTAATCTCCCTTCCAAATACATCATTTCTGCAAATGGTTTTGATTAATTTGTGTTAACTTTCAGTTTGTTATTAAAATTAAAATGTGTTATTGTCTTTTACCTATATGGCAACACCCTGTTCTTTCTAATCTTTTCTTTTTCTTTCCCGGCAATAAGTATCTTCTTAATTCAGATAAATGGCAGTTGTTATCATAATGCCTCTTTATTGTTGTGCAGGTTTCAGCAAAACATTATAACTTATCAAAACCTAATCACTCGTTCAATGTACGACAAACAGCTAGACAGTGGAAAAGCCACACTTTTACATCTCTGTGATGATGTTATTCAACAGGAAGTCTGTACTTAAAAGATTCTTCTCTACGGTCATTTCAATTGTTAACATCCTATCCTAGCAAAATCTTATATAGTTTCTCAAATCTAAACTTGTAGGTCAAAGAGGTAATAGTTTCCTACTTCGTTTTGATGCAGCAGGGCAAAGCAACGATGCAGGTACCCTTTTCATGTTCAGTTTAATCAGTTATAATTAGGCTTGTGAGTTTTATGATTCTTACAATAGTTTTAACAATTTCTGTAGGAACTTGACCTCCGGTGTGAAGAATTCATCAAACAAGAGTTTGGCGACCAATGTAATTTTGAGGTACTGGATGCAGTCCAGAAATTAGAGAAACTTGGGATTGTTTCTCTGGTGAGTTTTCTCCCATCTTGTTGGTCTTCCCATAAAAACTCGACATTTTCTGCTGGAAGAATGGATGACGGGTTTTCTTTGTTTTTCTTTCTGTTTTGTTTCTCTTGTATGCTGTAAACAATTAACGGATTGAGATATTACGTTTTCAGGATTCAACCGGAAGAATAAATTGCATTCCTTTAGCAGATGCCAATGAGACCATAGGTACAACCACAGAAGAAGTGGTGATCAAAGCCAACCGTGGTCCTGAAGCAAAACAGTAAAAGCTTCTCTCTTGCCATCTTCAGTGTCAGTTTATGGAAGTGATTTTCTCAAAGTTTTGTCGAGGTGTTTAAAGATGAACTCTGCAATCGAGCTTCCTCGTTGGAGACCATTCCATTTGTAATCGCGCAGTCTGCATCAATTGTATCATTACACATCCTAGTATTTGTATTCTTTGTTTCTTCAAATTTATGGAAGTCTTCCTGCTGTGTTTTTGTCCCCATGTAGCCCTGAGATTGACAGTATTATTGTAGTGGTACTATGTATTCATTTACATGTAAATTGATGTTTTACATGAAATTTTGTTCCTCACAAAGTGAATTTGTGAGCTTTACATTTTATTACCCTCACCACTTACCTCTAAAATTTGACACAAACCCCACAGCTATATTCCACAAGTGACCATGAATTTGTTAAACAAATGAGTTGATTACATAAATGGATACCTTAAAAGAAGTATCTGATAAGTATACGTCAAGCATCAGAGTGTCTAACATATCATATACGTATCTGATACAGCTGCGGCGCCATGATGATAGTATTTTTGGACAACATACTCATGTATGTTGTACGACTGAATTGCATCCACCAGAAAGAGAGAGAGTGAAACCTTATCACCCAGACACCACAAGTGGTTACTATGCAACCAACACATCTGCTCTCTTCCTCCGCGAGCTAAATCCTACAGCATAAAAATTCACTACAATTGTCTTCGGTTGCCTTATCTCTGTACCTTTATGATGGACACGAGAGCATCAATCACCCTATCTTCACTGCTCCTCTTGCTTCTCCTGACCGTCCAAGCACGGTCAGACACTGGCGACGGCGATCCCTCTCCAACGCTGTGGCCGGAGAGGTTCCACGCCCTGCTGTACATGAACCTGAGCACCGGAAACCTGCAGATAACGGACCTGTGGTACGACTGGCCCAAGCGAAGGAACCTGAACCTGATGCAGAAGCAGCTAGGGGTGCTGCTGCACGACGTGGAGTGGGACAACGGCACGTCCTACTACTACACGCTGGGCCACGACGGGGAAACGTGCCGTGTCGAACATTTCGAGGTGGGGATCCCTCGGCAAAACTGGCTGGAAGGGTCGACGTACCTCGGCCAGACGTACACCGACGGGTTCCTGTGCCATGTCTGGGAGAAGCTGGACTTCATCTGGTACTACGAGGATGTTAACACACGGTGGCCGGTCCGATGGGACTTTTACGATGGTAATGACTTTCTCATTATAACAGTAGAGATACGATTTGAACACATCCCTCGGCAAAACTAGATTTAACGAGTTTTTTCTATCTATGCATCCAAAAGATTTATAGTTCAGAAACACCCAATATCTATATAGTTTCATGCCGTAAATCCTTAAGGAAACAAAAGAAACCTCTAGTAAACAGTCAAATGATAAAAGAATTAACCTTTTATCCTCTCTCTACAAAGCTCGTTTCTATGCAGGGTATAAAAATCCTTGCTTTTATCATTCCTGTTTGCATACGCTATCAGACTCTTACGCTTCCCCTAAAGATGCGTATACATTCGCGCTAAAATCATGTATATTCATATCCCTATTTAATTTGACTCGATGAAAGAGCACCAATTATGATAAAATTGATGCTTAACACATAATTGGCTATAGAAACAAGCCATTCCGAGGTAAGAAAAACGTTTATACTTCTAACATACTTCAATTTCTGTTTTTCGTAATGAGCTTCACCTAAAACTGTCACACAAAGTATTTTCAGGAAAAAGCAATAGGTACCAAAATAACAGAAGTTACTATGTACTGCTCAGGGATATCGACTCATGTGATGACTTTTGAGGTTGGCGCGTCGCTTGAAGATTCAGAGTGGCAGGCACCATCCTACTGTTTCACAGGCAACGGCGATGGTCAATGGCAGCCTGGAAATGGCAAAGGAGGTAGAAATGCCACTGGTTTTCGGGACCACAGTCTCCGGAAACTTGTGTCCTTGTCCAGTGAATGATTCCTCGAGGAAAAAAGGATGGTGATGTTACCAAATGGAGCATTGTCAAGATATCTATTGTTCTTTTCTGGCCATCAAGTATACCCTGGTCCCCTCGTTAGGCATTATATTGTATATCAGAAATATATCAACCTTTTTAGCATATAATATGCGCTTACATACCTATCATCGTCATCTAAGTTCATAAAGTAAACCCTAAGTTATTCTTGTGCAAATGATAAAAGGACATGAGAATGACTGCCCCAATAAACCTGATGAAGACATTGCATTATTTTCTCTTCTCACAATTCTACTGCTAATGCTCAAATGCACTGCAAGTAGTAAAACTAGGGATAAACTTCTTCTATACACCATAGGTAACATATCCCATGGCCTGTTTGAGATATAGCATGTCTGACTGCAGAAATGGATGATTAACAATACCACCGTGTCTGACTACATAAACGAATGATCAAGGATATCATCACATATTTAGAGAAAATGTACGCGACATGCCAAAAATTCCTACAGTGAGATCAACTGGCACACGCCCAGTGGAGATTCTCACACTTGATATTTTCAGAAGTCCACAATTTCAGCATTCAAGCAGGTCTGTATTCTGGTTTAAGAAAGTTAGGCCACAAGAAGAAAGCAATCAAGAAATGTTAGGCATGTCTCAACACAAACTGCATAATCATGTTTGACTTTCAGTTGATCAAAACCTCTGGTGTTATACGAAAGCAAGTATGCGTTTTGCCTAAAACATGTGATTGCATTTGTCAGCAGGTATATTGTACATAAACCATTGGGTGTAAACTGTTGTTTAATTTAGTTTTTATAGTTAGTGTCTGTATGAACAACCAAAGGCCACTTCGTGTTTGGTGGAAACTGCCGAGAATCATAAACAACCTGGAAAGGACTAGAGATGCGAGGCTCCAGTAATGAAAAAGAGAATAGAGAGGATTCATCTGATTTTGAAAATAATTCTTAATTTAAACAGAAGCTTTTACTGTGGCAGATTTATTAAACTCAAGAGTCAAGATCACCCAAGTAGAATTTGGTAAGATTAGACACATATTGACTCCCATACAAAGAAAAAAGGTAAATTACCTTCTTCTCCAGTTCACTAGTAATTTGAAAGTTCTAAACTATGCATGAGCAAATCAATGAATATGGATACTATTAGAAATGAGGAACGTACAGGCAGATTGAATTAGCAAATTCTTACCTAGCAGGAGATCAGACAGCAGAGAGTCACCACCTTCGTGCAGATTCTTCAGGGTTTCAATGTTGATTTCTTGAGGGCTGATCACTATCCAAGAGAGCTCAAATTCTGAATATTATAAAACAAATCACTGTAAGGATGTTGTTAGCTTTCGAGAAATGTACAAACATCAAAAGCAAGATAAGAGGAAGGAACAAGGATTAAATACCTCAGATGGACAGAGAGAATGCAGACGTTTTGCAGATTTGACAAATTTCTGTCCTGGAAGATGGCATATACCACAAACCTATCAATAAAATGGTAATCGAAAGTTCTTTTAACAGAGCGCTTAGCACGAATCTTGTATGGCTTCAAGAGAATGTAGGTTTTGCAGGACGGTTTACCATTTGTTTGGCAAATGGAAAACTGAAACTATAATAAGAATCAAGTTCATCTAAATTTGAAGACAGAAAAATACTTAAACTACAAATGTACTTGCAATTCATAAGGGAACCAAAGAAATTTTCTCATATTCGGAAATCCTCTATAATAAGAATTACTCTCATTATTTTAAGTGTAGAAATTTGCCTCATGATCTTATATAGATTTATCTATTTTATATCGAACTGGAACAGTTACAGGTGATACATAGACAAGGCAATGAGACATAAACTTCTTCATTGAATGGTGAAATCTTTCTTCAAAACAACAAATCATCGTGAATCATCCAAGTATTGTATTCAAATTTATTTGAGGACAATTTACCAACACTCGGACATTTCACACAGGAAATTGCATCCATAGAGTTACTGGGAAATATGCATTTTTTGAAATTGCATTCTAAATAGAAAAGTCTATGTATCTGTGGTAGCTTCATCTTCTGTTTCCTAGACTGAAAACGCAAGTAACCGGATCATTAATTAACATATCAAAAAACATAGGATTGTTCACATTTACAGTCAAATGAGAAAAATTATCATCAGACAAGAACATGTACATTTGTTGGCAGAGAACAAAATTTGAACCAAGAATGAGAATCTGCTCCAACAAGCTACTGTCTCACCACATTGCTGATCCTATCCAGATCAAGAAACTCAAGAACCTTTTATGATGCTTCATAATAATTAGCACCACATGTTTTCTGCTAGTTCTTCAGTTGAAACCATGATAATAGAATCACGTCTTCTGCTAGTTCTTCAATTGTTTCAATGTATCCAGCACCTGTTTCATTGATGGCCGAACACTGAGAGACTCCACTGTACAAGATAATGCAAGCCGCAGCATCCGAACCAAGTTGTCTCTTGGTCCAGTTTCCCACAACGTGGGACAAAAGAAATCACTCGACCTCCCCTCCTGGATCAACAACCTCCCCCAAGAAACAATGGTGAAGCCATTTCCATACATAGAGAATGATGAATCCAGAGACCTCTTCCCTGAAACCAATTCCAGAAGCACTACTCCAAAGCTATAAACATCAGCCTTACTAGAGACTCTGCAGGTCATTGCATACTCTGGAGCAACATACCCGAAAGTCCCTGCAACACCAGTAGTCGCATGAGTCTCAGAAACTTCCAACAACCTCGCCAAACCAAAATCTGATAGATAGGCATTCAGCTTATCATCGAGCAAGATGTTGCTGGGCTTGATGTCTCTGTGGACTATCCGAGGGACACATGAGTAGTGAAGGTAAACGAGAGCTTGTGCAACATCTAGAGCTATCTTATGAATCACCGACCACCCCACATTGATATTAGACATGTTACGGATGAAGCGTTCAAGGTTACCACCAGGGAGGTAGTTGTAGATAAGGAAAGTATCCACTTCTCCCATATGGTAACCTATCAGTGTGACGAGGTTCTTGTGCCGTATCCTTCCAAGTGTTTTAATCTCAGCATCAAACTGTTGGAGACCTTGGAATCTTTCAATAGAGAGCCTCTTCACCGCTACTAAGAAGCCCGGGACCAGTTCAGCCTTGTAGGTTGCTCCAAAACCCCCGGTTCCAATCAAGTTCTGAATACTGAAATTTTTGGTGGCTTTAACGACACTTTCATAGTTGATCTCAGCAGGAGCGTTTGAAAAGATCACAACTACCTTCTGTTTTAGACTTGAAAGATGAACAAGCTTCCTCTTCCCGCTAACCAATACCAGGACCAAGATCACAAGAACACAGACTATCACAGAGGCTGAAGCTACTGCAACCACTGTGAAAGTCTTCAATTTGTTGTTTCCAGCAGCCAGTTTCGATGATGGTTTAGTATGAATCGAGAACCCAGACGCCCCTGTGGCATTTGAATCTGGACATGGCTGGAGGAATTTGTTGCCTTTGAAGAACTCACAGCTGGTTGGATGATCAAAATGGGGAATCTCACCAGAGAGATTGTTGAAAGAAACATCAAATGTAGCAAGTCGAGCAAGTGTGGAGAATGACTGAGGGATCTCACCAGAAAGCAAGTTGTGATCAAGCAAGAGTACTTCCATACTGTCAGCACTAGCCAAATTTTGCGGGATGTTGCCTGTCAGCGAATTTCTCGACAAATCCAACACTTTAAGCGAAGTCATCTCTCCGAGCTGACTCGGGATCTCTCCAGATAGTCCATTCCCCGCGAGAAGAACCCTTTCCAAACTCTTAGCCCTTCCCAATTCATCTGAAATGGTTCCATTCAGCCGATTTCCCCTCAAATCAAGATAGGTCAGCAAACTCAGATCGCCAATATCAGCAGGAATCGAACCACTGAGTTTGTTATTAGCTGCTTCAAATCTCTTCAACTGCAAACAATTTGATAACATCTTAATATCGCCCGGTATCTGATTTTCACTCAGATTAACTGCAAACACACTTACACCTTCACAAAGACTGAAGAATTCACCAGAAATCGATTCGTTAAACCCATTGTCATTCAGTGACAATCCATACGAAAAAAATCGACCACCTGGTAATGACAACGAAGGCAGTGAGCCACTGAAATTGTTCCAACTGAAGTCATGAAGAATCACTTCACCATCACCTAAAAAGGATCCAAGCACATCGCCATTTCCTCCATTCTGAACAAGATCCCTGTCGTATGAGGTCACAAGACTGTCCTCCATGATGAGATTTTTCAAACACTTCCTCTGTGACAATCTCTCTAAAGACCCAGACAACGAATTCCGACTCACATTGAAGTAATCCATGCATCCAACACCCAATCCTTGAGGCATTGACCCCTCCAAGTAATTCGAACTCAAATCCAAGAACTCAAGACTCCTACAGCTCACCAGCCATTGCGGAATCTCTCCTGTGAGATGATTCTCCCCAAGATTCAGAACCCTCAGCCTGCAGAAATCATTCGAGTACCTCACCAATCTCCCATCAAGATTCGATCTTGGAGCCCAGAGAACCTCCAAACTCGGAATCCCGAGAATCTCCGGCGGAATCCCCCCAATAAAAGCATTGAACTCCTCGTCATTGCTCTCCAAATCCGTCAACACGACCACCGAGAGATTCCGGCACCTCCCAATCTCTCTCGGGATCCTGTCGGTGAGACTGTTCCTCGAAACATCAAGAAGCCGAAGCCCCTCGACCTCTCCGATCTCCGCCGGAATCCTGCCTTCAAGAATATTTCGGTCGAGGAGCAATGATTTGAGGTTCGTGCACCGCCCAATCTCCGGTGGGATCTTTCCGACGAGGAAATTGCCGGAAAGCACCAAAAAGTTGAGATTTCGACAATCTGGGCCGACGCTAATCCCACCGGAGAGATTGTTGAATGAGAGGTCTAGGGTTTCGAGCGAGCTCATTCCGACGAGGTTTCGGGGGATGTGGCCAGAGAGAGAGTTGAAGGAAAAGTCGAGAACTTTGAGGTACCTGAGATTAATCACGCCGCCGGGGATGCGGCCGGAGAAGTTGTTGCCTTTGAGGGAGAGGTAGCGGAGCGCCGTCAGGTTGGCGACGGCGGCGGGGACGGGGCCGGTGAGAGGCGACGGCGTTCGACCGGTGAGGTTGAGAGAGGTCACGTGGCGGAAGGCGGGATCACACCTGACGCCAGGCCATTGGCAGTGGTCGGGTTTGGAGTGTGGGTCCCAGTCGGCGAGAGGGGGAGAGAGTGAGTTTTTGATGGAGAGGAGGAGGGAGATCTCGCCGTCCGTCGGGCTGGAAACTGACAGTGACGGTAACGGCGAGAGGAGGAGGGAGAGTAGTAGGAGGAGGAGAGGCGGCATCTTTGACGGTCGTTGGTGGTTCTCCGTTCGGGTGGGAAATTACGGATTTGCCATCGGGCGGAGGTTGGGGAAGCAGAGGGGAGAGAGGGGAGAAAGGAGGGGTTTTTGAAAGATTTAAATTGAAGAGAAGAGACCAAAAAAAGTAACTTTTTTATTTTTTTTTTATTATATTGCAAATATCAAACTTTCCACATTTGTATATTTACCAATCAAGCCCATAGTTTGCACAATATAGTGCCAAAAAATATCCTCCTTTTGAATCTTTGATATCATCATTGTATCAATATCTTGATTTCAACGATTTGCTACTTGTTCAAAAAAGATTGATTTGCCTTAGTTTTTGCCTTTTTTGGCCATGGACCAATATTTATTTATTTTTTTTTTTTTTTTTTGGGGGGGCATATAGCAACATTTGATTTACTTTATTTGTTGCCATAGTGTATCATTCTACATTTGTCTGTTCACTAATTAATCCCTTAATTTGCACAATATAGTGTCAAACTGCCATCTTTGAATATCAAGATCCTGATTTATTTACAATTTTTCCCTTTTCTTGCATGTAGCAATATTTAGTTTACCTTATTTGTAGATAATGAAATATTCTTAGTATCTTATCCAGCCTGTCAAAACTTTTTGCCAAATATGCTTGGGAGAAAAAAAATCTATTCAAATTTGAGCTAATATTTGCTATTTTACTAATAAAATTTAAATAGAACTATATGTGATGAGTATAGATAACAAACATGGTGCTGAATTATTTCACATTGTGCATGCATTTTTATTATCAAAATTTACTTTTTAAGAACAAAAAAAAGAGTTATTGAATATTTATTTTACTGATTTCAAAAACTACTTAAGCAATTCAAATCTAGATCTATATTAAATGAGCTCTGCTTGAAATAAAGGATTGGAGATGTTTGCCTAGCCTACAAGTTCCATAGTCATTTTCAGATGACATCAGATAAAAAATGTTTTGGTTAGCTCGCAAATTCAAGATAATGATTTTAAGTCATCACCTTTCAACATCCCCTCTCTCAAATAAAACTACATATATTGGTAGCTCTTTTATGCCCCCTTCGACAACACATTCCGAGATGTTCCGAACCGGGTGACTTGGAAGGTACCTTCATCTGTTATTTTCACAGTTCACTCCTAGTACCAACTACTGCAGCCTTCACAACTACATAACAAAGCAGCAAAAAATTTGTGGAAGGTGGCGACACTGCTTAAAATAAAATTACTGTATGGCTGGCAGTTCGTGATAGGTTACCTACTAGTCTCTATTTGCACAAACGTCACATTAGACCGTTGTTATTGTGTATCTTTGGTGGAAACCATCTTGAGTCATATACTCACATCTTCTCGTCTTGTGACTTTGCCCTGAGAGTCGGACCTATTTTATGACCAGTATGTCTCTTCTATCATAGCCTACTTCCCTCCAACACATGTGGGAAGACTAGGGGACATCATGTATCCCTGGAATGGCTCGAAAAATTTGGAACATCCACGTCCAAGTCATTGTTTGGTCCATCTATATTGAACAAAATTTGAGGATCTTTAACCAATAAAGGATCTCTGCAGACGAAGTTTCTCAGTGGGATTTATTCTACTCTGACATCTGGAGAAAAAAATTTTGTATAGCAATGTAGCCCTCTCTCTTACCCCTCCCTTCTTATACTTGTCACTGTGAGTTATATTTGTATCTGTTTATCTCCTTTCTCACTTGCTTGGTGAGGAACATTTTCTGCTTTGTACTTTACTTTGTCTTCTCTAATAAAATCCGAACTAAACCTTTTTTTGTCTCGTTCTCTTCTCTCTCTCTCTAGAGAGAGAAAGAGAGAGACTTGTGTCATTCCAAAAGGATTCGAGGTCGAATCTTTCCCACTCAAATACCAATATCCGATATTCAAATAAAAGATTCATTCCATTGAAGTTGATCTATATTATTTCAAGTATCTATAAACCAAAAACAAAGTGTTTTGAATACATTTTGCCCATGCATCAAGCAGGAAAAAACTGACTGCCTAAATAATGAGTTGGTTAGTTTAACGGTGTAGAACATTTGAAATCTAACAAAAATTGGTTTATAGGGGTTTTTAAATGTTTAGATCATAATCAAATGGCCGGATCGAGAATTTGTATGTTTAAAGACATATATCTAACCAATTCACTACTTTTGGTCATCTATTTTGTACCGCTTGATGGATGGGAAAAAGTATTCAAATAACTTAGTTACATCTAGGTGTATTGTAACCTTACCCATACACACACACACAACAACAACAACAATAACAACAACTAAGTCATATGTCCCAAGTATTTAGGGTAGGCTACATGAACCAAAAGAGAATTATGCCGGATCGGGCACATGAATCAGCTTTCTCCACTCATTCCTGTCGAGCAATATGCATTCACTGAGACCTTTAGCCTCTATATCTTGTCGTATTACCTCCATCCATATTTTCTTTAGTCTCCCTTGCGCTCTTTTAACTTGCCCTAAATTGATAAGCTCAACTCGCCGGACTGGCGCATCTATAGGTCTACATCGCACATGACCAAACCATCGTAGGCAGTTTTCTCTCATCTTCTCTTCTATAGAGGCTACACCTATCTTAGTACGAATATCCTCATTTCTCACCTTATCTCCCAGCGTGTTACCACACATCCAACGAAGCATGCGCATCTCTGCTATACTCATTTTATGGGCGTGATGTCTCTTTATAGCCCAACATTTTGTGCCATATAACAAGCTGGCCTAATAGCAGTCCGCTAAAACTTTCCCTTCAATCATAATGGAATGTTACGATCACATAAAACTCCTGTTGCGCTTCTCCATTTCAACCAGCCTGCTTGGATCCTATGGTTAACATCACTATCAATCTCTCCATCCTTTTAAATAATAGAACCCAAGCACTTAAATTGACTGCTTATCGGTATTTTTTGTCCATCTAATCTCACAATACTATAATCTCGGATTCCCTATTTACTAAATTTACACTCCATATACTCTGTTTTGGCCCTACTTAATCTAAAACCTCGAGATTCTAGAGTTTGCCTCCATAACTCCAATTTGGCATTTACCCCAGTTCTCGTCTTATCGACTAGGATAATATCATCAGCAAATAGCATACACCACGGTATCTTATCCTGAATAGCTCTAGTATGCTCATCCATCACTATGGCAAATAAGAATAGACTCAATGCAGATCCTTAATGCAATCCAATTGTGATAGAAAAATCACTCGTTATGCCTCCACAAGTTCTAACATTTGCCACTACTCTATCATATATATCCTTGATTATGTCAATATATTTGATGGGGACTCCCTTTTTCATCAATGTCCACCATAATATCTCTCTTGGCACCTTATCATAAGCTTTTTCTAAATCAATAAAAGTCATATGTAAATTTCTCTTTCTGTCTCGAAATCGCTCTATAAATTGACGAAGCAAATGAATACCCTGTGTCGTCGATCGTCCCAGTATGAACCTAAACTGGATCCCTGATATTGTAACATTTTGCCTTAACCTGTGTTCAATTACCCTTTCGCAAACCTTCATGGTGTGGCACATTAGTTTTATTCCACGATAGTTTGAATAACTCTGAATATCACCCTTGTTCTTATAGAGATGTACTAAGGTACTCTTCCTCCATTCATTGGGCATCTTTTTAATTAACCAGATCTTGTTAAAGAGGTTTGTCAGCCATCTCACGCCCACTTCTCTTAAGCATCTCCATACCTCAATAGAAATTCCGGGCCAACAGCTTTCCTTAACTTCATCCTCTTCAAGGCCTCTTTAACTTCAGATTCGCTAATTCTGTGCATATAACTATGGTTCATATCCTGGCACTGAATGGTAAGGTCATCCAAGTCTTGAGTAGAATTACCATTAAACAATTTATCAAAATACTCTCTCCATCTTTCTTTAATTTCTTCATCTCGAACTAAAACCTTCTCATCCTCATTTTTGATACACCTCACAGTACATAAGTTTTTAGTCTTTCTCTCCCTCATTCAAGCAATTCTATATATATCATTTTCAACCTCTTTGGTGTCCAACTTCTCATACACTTCTTTATACACTTTAATTCTTACATTCTGAACAGCTTTCTTAGCCTCCTTCTTGACTAGTTTATACCTCTCAAAACTCACTCCATCACAATTTTTCTTCAAATCTTTATAAGAGTCTCGTTTGATCTTAATGGCAGCTTTTACCTCTTCATTCCACCATGATGTATCCTTACAGGTGGAGCACCACCCCGTGACTCACCAAGTATATCTTTAACTACTCTTTTAATGCAGTTAGCAATATCATTCCATGTTGTATTGAGATCATCTTGGGCTTTCCAATCTGCTTCATGTACTACTCGATCTACAAAAACTCTTTGATTACCTTCTTTTAGCCGCCACCACTTAATCTTAGGATTAAACTTACGTTTACTTTCTAAATCTCCTTCTAATCCAAACATCTAAAATTAAGAGCTTATGTTGGGTTACTACACTCTTACCCGGTACTACCTTACAATCCATACAACAAGCTCTATGTACTTTTTTAGTTAAAAAGAAATCTATTTGACTCGCATTTGATCCACTTCTAAAAGTGATCAAGTGAGACTCTCTCTTCCTAAACCAAGTATTCGCTAAGATCAAATCATATGACAAAGCAAAATCTAGAATCGAGTTACCTGGTTCATTTCTTTTCCCAAAACTAAATCCTCTATGTACACTATCAAACCCATAACGACTAGTTCCTACATGCCCATTGAGGTCACCACCTATGAAAAATTTTTCTCTAATAGGTATACCTTGCACAATCTCTCTCTCTCTCTCTATATATATATATATATATATATATATATATATATATATATATATATATATAGAGAGAGAGAGAGAGAGAGAGAGAGAGAGAGAGAGACTTGTGTTGTTGGGTTGATTCTCAATGTTGGCTCTATGGAAGGAGAGTTATTTCTTTTTTCTTTTTTAACTTCACAAAAAGAAATGAATTTTCTTCATTTATTTCCATTTTTTTCCAACACCAAGCTATCAAAGAATATTTGGGTGCAAGGGGAGTCTCTTTTGCAATAAAGTGGGGCCCCTCAATGAATAAATCAAAATGAAAGGGTGTTAAACAAACAAATGCCTTCTGGTCTCATGGATGTTGAGCAACTGTGGACCCCATGACTAATCCAAATTGAAAAAAAAAAACTTAATGGATTAATCTGCATCCCTTTCGAGATCCAAAACAGATGGATGTAAGGCATACATAATTTATGATAGATCCAACCTAACCCTTTTCAAGTGGGACCCACTACAGGACATCCCATGGCAGGGATCCAAGAAAGAAAATGGGAAAAAGGGATGATTTGATTTGATTTGATTTGAGGGGAGAAGTCCAATTTCTATAGTGGAAGTTAGAAACTTTGGAAAAATGTTACACTTAGGAATAAAGAGAGATGTGAGGGCCACAAAGGACCAGGCAAGGAGGTGTGTGCTGTGAAGAGATGTTTCAACAAGGAACTCAATGGAAGTGATTGCAAACTAAAAATGGGTCATTTCATGCTTAGTTGAAAAATGTTTCAACTTGTACATGGTGGGAGAGAGAGAGAGAGAGAGTTAGGGTTTGTGGCCTGGATGATGTTGAGATGTGGAGGGCACTAAAAAAGGGCTTTAGAAAGGGATGAAAGAGATGGCCAAACAAGAAATGAGGACAAGAGTTGTTAGCAACAAGGATCTTCTTGAAAATGTGTCAAATTGTGTGAAAAGAGAGAGAGAGAGAGATGATGGATGATTTTGTTGTATATAGGAATTTGGATGCAACATAACCTGTAGCTTATTTACCAAGAGTTTCTAGTTGTAATTTTTAAGACTTGTGATTGCTGGTTTTAATAGCCATATATGAAAAATCATTGTTCAAAATTCAAATGAGCAGGGTTGATGAAAAAGGAGGTCAATATATTTTTTTTTATAGACAAAATTATAAGGTTGTTTGAAAGTTGTGCTAAAATTTTGGAAGTTGATATGAGGATGTAATTAGAATCAAGATCTTAACTTTTAAGCTATGACAAATTTGTACATAAGCAATCTAACATAACACATCTTTACATAAAAAGTCCACAAACAAAATTGAGATCAATTAAGCAATTGTAAATAACAAATAATTACAAATAACTGGTGGGTTGTGATTTGGCTAATTATAAAAACTTATGGCTCATATTTAGCTAGGTTGCACGGATAAGGATATGAAAATTAGATATAACAGGATACGCAAAATTTAAAAAAAACCTCGACATGAATGCATCATTGACAACTAAGTAATATTATTTATATATTTATAGGTGTAATTATGACATTATATGTGTTATTATGACATAATATATTTTAGTAACAATCAAGAGGCTTTGAAGAAATTTTTGAACAAGTTAAAAAAAAAGATCCTCACTTGTGCGATTAAAATTATTTTCACTAACTTATTTTTTATATGAAGTTCACCGGATGGAAGACTAATTGATTCCGATTGACCTTGTGAATTTTAGAGGAAATCATAAAACATCTCGTTAACTGTCTTATATTTATTTTGATCTCGATATTTGTTCAATTCATATAAAATTATTCAACGAGTATCCAGCAAGAATCTTATCGGATACTGTCATTATGTGGTTAAAAAAGAGAATTGAAAGTTAAAAAAGAGAAATAAGAAGAATAAGAAACAAGAAAAAGGAAAGATTTTTGCTGCACCCATGTGTTGCAATGCCAGCAAGCCCTAGAATAGCTGTAGGTAGGGTGTGTAGACAAAGGGTGTCCCTGTGCTCTCATGCCATCCCCACACCCATGGCCATGGGCTTCTCGTTTGGAAAGGTTCTTGTGACCCCACACTCACATAATAATTTTACAAAAAGTTTTGTAATCCATATCCAAATGCAATACTTTGAAAACAAATGGCATAGAATAAAAAAAAAAGTTTTCTCACTTTTCAAAAGGCATGTCCCAAACTCTATGCTGATTACAATTCTCAAACTACCTGTTTCTTTTAGGACCAGTTTGGTCGCCGGAAAGAGAGAGAATGAAAGTATGTGAATCTCAACGTATCAGTGTTTCAGTATTTGGTGGAGCTTCTGATCGTGAAATTGGTACGCTACTGTTTATGCAAAAAAATGAGATGAATGATAGGCCCGTTCCTTTAGCTTTCATAGTAAACAAACAGATTTTTTTTGAAAGAAAAATGCTTGAGGCCGCATGTAAGAAGCAAAATTGAGTTTTTTTCGTCACTTTCGGAACAAACAAACAACCCCTTGCATGAATAATTACTATTCAATATATATTGAATGTTAATTATTACTTTTGCCCACATTAAAGTGCTAGTTTCATTCGGGGCACACTTAATTATAGATTTTTTCATGATATCCCCAGAAATACTATTCAAA
This sequence comes from Agave tequilana, assembly GCA_038442645.1. NCBI lineage: Eukaryota > Viridiplantae > Streptophyta > Magnoliopsida > Asparagales > Asparagaceae > Agave > Agave tequilana. The sequence goes on from JAVJIF010005679.1 coordinate 69,597, forward strand.
TTCATTAAAACTGTTATATACCTTGCAATCCCTCATCTTAATCTCTTATTATTATGGATGGTTGTAACGAGGTGGTGGGCTTCTCACTTTCTATGACAAAGGAGAGGATATTAGCACCTATCAAATTAATAAAGGTGTCCATCTGATTAATACACTCACCAAATTGATAAAGACACCTCTTAATTTTTCTAAAATTTTCAAAAACACTCCTTCCTCCTTCCCATATCCTTCTTTCCCCGCGGCCCCTTCCTCTCCTGCTCACCGCCAGATCGAAGGGAGGGGAGAGGAGGCTCGCCCCTCCCCCTCCTCGCCCTCAACCCCCTCCCTCCTCCTCCTAGCCGTCAGATCAGGCGACGAGGAGGAGAGAGAGGAGGGGAGATGGGGGAAAGAGGGAGAGGTCTGCCGTCGCTCATTACCTGCAGTCGGCCACTTGTCGTGAAAGGAGGAGGAAGAAGGAGAGAATATTTAGACTTTTATCTACTGGTTAAATTTGTTCAAAAAAATAATAGCATTTTTGTAATTATTAGATAGGGGCGTTTACCAATTTAGTGGGTGCTAATATCCGCTCCTTCATAACAAGGAGAGAGAATCTAATCCCACCTTGAAATTCATAAAAAAATAGTCCTTGCATATTTTTACAGTATATATTTCTCATACTAATTTCTTAAAATAATGAATTAATACTAAAATTTAATCTTTTGTAAAAAGACTATCAGTCACTTCTTTTATAGCAGAAAGCTACCCTTAGTTCCTCCTAATGTATAGAAAACTGTATTTTTTTTAATTTTTTGGTGTGTGATAGATCCACCTATAAATTTCAGTTGTATGCACTGAAACTTTGAGAACCACTCACTGAAATTTTGTATAAACAAAGCAAGAAATATGATAGTTTTCAGTAAAAGATGAGATAATTCATGCAATTTAGCCTAATTTATTGATTGGTTTTACATGTAAAGACACGTATAGTTATGACGTAGAATGAGATTTTTTTTTTTTTTTTTTTGAGTAATTAACTTAACTGCCGACGGCATTCACTCGCGATTTATGGGGAGCAAACCCAGAGCCTCACCGGAGCCATATCAGGAAAAGAAGAAATATTCGTGAGACTGTATTCAAACCGGTATTATGACGTGTTATGATGTAGAATGAGATTAATGAGAGTTAGAGCAATGAATGGATGAATTCATGATTGTTCTACTGATACCAAAGCCTAATTTCAAGGACCTAGGATTCACAAGGGGAGCATGTCATGAGACATGAGACCAAAAAAAAAAGCCAAGAATCAAGCTGAATGTCTGTATGGCCATCCTCTCTCTCTCTCTCTCTCTCTCAACCCCACCCCAAAGAAAAGATTCCTTCCATGAGCATTATACAAATGTTCATAAAACTATCTCGTATAAAAAGGGGTTGTGGGCCCTACCCTCTCTCAACTTGATGTACTTTATATGCATTTCTTTTCCAAAAAGATGACATTTAAAAAAAAATGGAAGCCCATGCTCAAAGCCAAAGCCAGTGGTGGGAAGCATGAAGAAATTAATGAGTAGGCTTTTGAACCAATCAAAGAGTTGAAGATCTACAGAGTTCAGAAAAGGAGTAGGGGGAGCCCCAAGGCCACTGGGCTCCAAAAAGATTCTCTAAAAGCAATGGGCATTACTTCTCTATGTAACAAAATAATAAAAATCACAAATCCAAAGGATTTGCACAAATGTGGGTTACCTATAACAAGGGGAGTTTTCTTCCAAGTTGGTATCTAGTAATACTCACTACTCTGATAATAATCCATGTATTAATTGTTGCCAATGTATTATTATTATGAGAGGATCTTTGTCTTCTAAAACTAATAAGCCAGCAAGCATTTCATGCTGGTCCACAATCTATGCCACATACATTACCTAAATCATGCTACTGATCTTCAGTGATTAAATTAACCAAAAAAAAAAAAAAAGAGTGACAAGAAGTCTGATCCCCATCTTTTTAATTCTAGAGTTGAAAGCTTGTAGCACTAACAGTTGTCTTTAGCTGTGTAAGTTAGCTGATGAAATCCAAAATGAGTTGACCCACAAGGGTCCCAAGTTGAAAGAGAGGCCCAAAGAGGCCTCTCTCTTGCTGAGAGATGTCAGGGACATGATTTTTTTTTCTCTCTCTCTTTTTGGGGAGATAATCAATGACATGATTTTTAATGAGCACTCACCAGAAGAAGCTTAGAGGGCAATGGAGGAAAGTCTTGGCACCGATGTTTCCATTCTAAGCTCAAGATTCCCATGATTGGGTCAATGGAAGTGTAGAGCAGCTAATTTCTGAACTTTTGAGCAACCCAATTGACACTGAAGTTGGGCAACTGAGTCAAAAATATAACAAGATCCTCTGAGATTGTGTTGAAACTGTGAAGGTCCAAAATTATGATAACCATATTGAGGGCTTCAAAGGCCTCAATTCAAAGGTTGAACAATGAATCGATCCTGGCATAAATTTGGAAGTGGAGTTATCCAGATTGAACATGTAGTAGGAGTAGGAGAAGCTTGCCTGATCTGAGATTTGATGGCAGATTTGAGAAGGGAATGCTAACATAGATCATATTAACTGCATTCTGACATGAAAAGAAAACGAAGGAAACTAATTCAAGCTTGAAAAACTGGGGATATGGAGGAAAAATACCAGAGGTTGGAACCCTTTTCAAAATTGTCAAGAAAGTAAGGTATTTACTGTTTTGGCCAACCTGATGGTGGTGGGTGGGAAAGAAAGGAAAGAATTGTTGCTCTCTCCTGAGTCAAAGATACGGCGTGCTACAATGCTTGTGACCCTCACGAAAAAGAATCGCGACGAAAGATATGAGGAATGATCTTTTCAATGTAACATGTGCAGCAGCGATTCATATGGAGGTGGAATCAAATTGAAGCTATCCATTGATTAAGCTTGCACTATGACCAACTTGTTCTTGCAGTGTCTAAGTTTGGATACAAAGATCCCAGGTTGAACTCACCAGGGATGCACATGACATGCATTTGCACCTTGTAGAAACCTGTGTTTTAATTACAAACGGTTCACTTATTCATGTCTTGTAAACAAAATGCAAAAAAGCATCAGGTTTCGTCTCTCAGCAGATACACCGTGAGGAATTTTTTTATATAACACTTACTATTGTAAATTGAATCTCATAGCGCATCACTGGTTGCCATACTTTGGTCCACCTTCTTGTCCTCGCTTATCATCCCATCCTCTCACCCATGGCTGGCCTGGGTTTGCACGAGTTTCAGGAGCGGCACGATTCAGATTTTCTGTGACCCTGGATCGAACAGCTGCAAACACCTGAATGGATGGATGGATGGATTGATTGATTTAATAGCACAATCCCCAGTGAGATATCCTTGAGACAAGAAAATGAATGAAGAAGAAAATGTGTTCAGAGTCGAAGTGCTATACCGGGTTTCTGTTCACCGCCTCTGGTGGTTGCTCCTGACCTGTCAGCCACTTCCATAAATCTGGGTTCTCCTGAAGAATTAATCAAAAATCAAAATCTAAGAAGACTTTCAGAGAAACACAAATCTCTGCATTCCCTAAATCACAGCATTTAATTGACACAATAAACAAAGTCGAAAACGTGAGATTCCATGTATCTCATGACATGGAACTTCAGGATGTCAGATGATTGAGAAGATAGCATGAAAGAAAGAGGGGAGTTTGATTTTGTTAATATCAACAGGATCTGAGCCTAAACATGTGTGTTGCACACAGCGTTTGAAAAAGATAAAGTGCTCAGGATCACGAAGCATGCTAAGCAAATCAAGTGCAGACGCCTCAGTTTGCACCTTCTTTGCGAGGCATGCGCTACATAAACCATCAAAAAACTGGATCCGTTTTCACCAGCCAATGAGAGATAAATGGTGCATGAAAATTTCTCAGGGGTTAGATCTCAAAACAAGGATGTAGCCAGTAAAGACCAAATGTACCTTGAGTTTTTTGCAAGAGTAAAGGCTGTCTATGACTACATCTGTCTAATTTTCATCTTTTTAGTCTTATACCTCTATAATATTTGTAACTTTTAAAAATTAGAATAATTAAAAATTCGTAAGCCTGAGTTCAAAGAATTCGACTCCCCCACCTTTGCCTTGATAAACGCCGGACGCAAAATTTAAACAAACAAACATACAATTCAAATATCTTCTGCAATACTACATCATTAAAAATGTCTACAAAAGAAAACTCATAACTAAATGCTTCTATTTAGCACCAGTTCATACCAATGTAAGAGACTAGCTGCACGCAACACAATCTTGTAATTCCTAATCTGGATAATGCCCATCCAGCAGCCTCACAAACACACAAACATGCGCTGGCGCACACAAAAACAAAATAAAAAAAAACATTAAAAAAAACATTGAGAGAAAAAGAAAAAGGAAAAAAAAAATGAAAACATGCTTGCCCCATGTTGCACTCTCTCCATAAAAGACACAAGAGTGCATATTTAGACGTCCTTTCAGATATGAGTTTGAGCGGAGAGGACTCAGGCTCTCAGACAGTCTATCGATATCATTCGTATTGCTTCTAGCTCAGTCAAGACAAGTTCATGTGAGCATGCCGGCTAATCCACCTATTCACTCTAGCTAGAAATTCAATCAATATTAACTAGTAGTTTCCACTTCCGCCTCATACGGCTCCTTTAGCAGAGCAACTCTATCAGTTCTTCGAGATGGGGAGCAAGACCGGCCGGCGAATTCGCTGCTTCAGGGTCCGGCTTTTTGGAGGGGGGTTCCTCACATATTCAGATGTAAGAACTTACATTATGGATCAAAATTAGGCATAGCTTTTATTGGCGATCAACAACAAACAAATCTGACGAGTAATCATCCCAGATGAGGTCAATAATTAAACATGCACAACATGCGCTAACTGTTTCTTGCAGATAAGAAATCACAAAAGTTGTTCAATCTCTTGGTCAAAGAGAAGATTAAGGTCTCTTCTACCTTTATGTAAGTTGCTGCAAAATGGATGAGTAGGGCAGATAAAATAGGCTTCAAAAGTATAATGTCTTCAGATAACAAGAAAGAGAAGACAGACTAAGTTATTATCTACGGTTAGCCTTAAGCCACATGTTATTCGCCCAATATTATGGGTCCCACTTTTCATTTTTGGGGATTGAATAAGACTATCAAGAACATTTAGATATGCACATCAAAAGTTACTCTCAGGTCCTCTAATTTCCACGGGGAATGAACAAAGAACATGCCATACTCAGCAATGCCGACAAAATCATCAAAGGAGTAAATTTTGCAAGGAACAATATTGCCTCGGTGATGAGAACATCTAGTACTTAGCTTATTTGAGTTGGTTTGGTAGTTATTTTATTTTAACCTATTTTAGTTTTCTTTCTAGTCCCACATTGGTTGTGGTGGGAAATCTCTTGTGATGTAGGCTTATATAAAGCCAAGACTATTATTGTTTTCCTCAGTTGATGATGATGATAAAAAAAATACTTGTTTAAGCTTTTGCATAGTCAATGTGGTTTTAAGTTAGATGCTCTAAGGAGAGAGTTCCAAATATTTCTTGCATAAGAAACCCTAGGTTGAGATTTTCTAGTATTTTTTTTAATCCAATAACCACTTTCTTGTTGTTTGTCCACCATTAGTTCTTACTGTTTCCATCTACCTTTCCCAAAACCCTAACCTCCACCAAGTCTCCACAAAAAATTAGATCCACCATGTTTCCTTGAATTTTAGTTCTTGAAAAAAAAAAAAACCATCTTCCCTGAGCCCTAGTCGCCGTCGCCGCCGCCGCCAGCTCCTCCACCGCCAGCACCTCTCTTCACCTTCGAGTCGCAGCATTGCCTCATCATCGTTGAACAACCACCTCTTCGTCTTCATCGTTGTCGTCGACCTCTCCTCCGTCGTCATCTGTTCACTACAGTTTTGACCTCTCCACTGCAGATCATCACCGTTGTCGTCTTCCTCTTCCTCCTCCAAGTTTGTCCTCGTCAATCCATGTCGTCGACGCCAACAACAGAGCACTGCCGCCTTGCTTGCGACTCCTCCCTACACTCTCGTCTTTGTCTCCCATCTACTACGTCATCTTCACTAGATCCGCAGTCGTCTTCATCTTCCTCATCGCCACGACCTCGCCGCCTTCGCCTGCTAACAGCATCATCACCGACATTTAGATCCAAATCCTCCTTCGATCTCATCCTCACGTCAGCCTCCGCCCTCACTGACGATATCAAGACTGTCCTCGCCCACTGCCTTCACCCTTGTCCTCATCTCAATCCGCTGTCATCGCCAATAACGCCGACGATATCCGCATCAGTCTCCACCACGACCTCCAACCAACTCTGCCGCCGCGGTCGGATCGAGATCACAATCCAGATCACTATTCAATTTTGAGTTTAACAATGGATCTGAGTTTGACTCCTGGTGAACCCGACCTATTGGCTCCACCTGCAACCGTTTCACACCCGACTCAGCCTGCGGCTCAAACTCGACTCAGCCTATCCAGCTCAGTGACTCGGATTTGACTCGCTGAGTCAACTCGACCACCCAGTCCATCTGATTCAACTCAGCAGATTCAACCATTTTAGGCCCGATTCGGCCCCGATTTCGAGGCAATTTTCTCCCGCTCATACTATTGCTATTCTAGGACCTTGTGCGTGATTTTCAGCTTTCGGTTGTGATCATTTCTTCAGGAAAAACCTAGAGGAATCCTACGTTGGGCATGAACGACTCACTGCCTCAGGTAAAATCTATCTTGATCTGAATTATCAATTGCCAGTTACTTGCTCTACTAGTGGATTGCAGTAATTTATTAGCTGATGTATATCTTATTTCTATTTAGTGTTTGCATCAGTGTGTTATCCTGATCACTTGTAGAATTGCATTTCTTGCATTTAAAAGTTGAACTTTAAGGTATTTTAATTGACTCATTTAGCGCATGCATTTAATTTTATTTTGAGTCTAGGATTTTGAGTTGCATCTGCGTGATTGTGTAACTTCACCTTTGTGTCGTAGATTGGTGTCATAACGAAAATCCAATATGAGTAATCAAGACTACAAAATAACCGACACGTTAGATAAGTTTGATCATTATATTAAGCAACTTCATAAAATGATATAATCTCAAAACACAAAGGCACATGATGGTTTCAGTGATTATGAATGTCATGAGGGCTATAGGCATCATTTCTTCGACAAATTACACAACTTCCGTAAGGGTGATCCATTAGAGATTTCATAGCCAGATTTGAGGACTTATCACGTCGTTGTGATGTGAGAAAGCATTGTTCCCAGACTATAACAAGGTTTGTCTCAGATTTAAGGTCCGACATTAGGCGTGTTATAATCACTAACTCCTATGGTGTGGACTCCATTGAAGATGTTTTTGATTTTCCCCTAAAGTTAGACTTGACTTTTAAGGGAATAGTCAATGCCAAGGGATATGAACATTATGGTTACCAGTGATAATCGGGGGCGAAACTAGCACTCAAAAGTGTGTTTTTATGAAATCGGTGTAAAAGCTCAGATATGTGCTAATGTTCCCTCGATACTTCCGTTATAGCATTGGCTCAACGAGTCGAATCCACAGGGAAGGGAGGCGATAGAAGCATTGACAGTTTTTATTCACGTTATTTGTTAACAGTTCTTCTTTGTTAAAGAATGAAAACGAAAGTGAAAAGAAACGAAAAGGAAACCAAGCATGTGGTAGGTGAGGAGAGCGATGAAAACGTCAATGTGAAAAACAAAATAGAAGTGGTTTGGAAACAAATAGGAAAGAAGAAGCTTGTAATAAAGACAATGAAAACAAAGACAAACGAAGAAGCGGTGAAAACAACAATGAAAAGATAAAAAGAATTGCTTTTCAAACAAGATAAAATAAAAACTCATGGCTACTAACTACCAATTGCTCCACTAACCATGCTAACCTCTTAATGATAGTTGCCTCACATTTGATCCTCGGTCATCACTAATCCTTGGCTTCAAGAGACGATACAGAGCATGACAAATGAGATGGTTCTTCTACATTCAAACAACACATCCATACCACATAACAAGTTGCAAGCTACTGTTAAATCATCAAAACCGGTTAGAGGTGAGCAAGAAATAAAGTTAACATTTGCAAGTTAGCAAGTTAGTGGGTTAGGTGTTAGAATGTTAGAATGTTAGAACCCATCATCATGAGCCATCAATGGCTCAATGGCTCTTGCAAGAACAAGGCCATATAAAGGCTACTCGATTCATGTGGATTATCAAGTAAGTGGTTAGATGGTTAGTGGTTAGTAGTTAGATTGCCATGAGATGAAAAAAAGTTAGCAAAACATCATGTAGAAGATGGAGGAGATTACATTGGAGAAGAAAGGAGGCACCTTTACATAGACTGTCACCATCTATTACATCAATCCCTCTCTATCTATCTCTCTGAATCTCTCAGCCCTACTACAAGATCTAAAAAGAAGAGAAAATACAAGATAAATGAAATGAAGAGCACCTACCTACACTTAATGTTTTAAATGTCAGATATCAGGGAATGTCGGATGTCGTAATCAGATGTCGGATTTCGGATTTCGGAGATATTTCGGTGCCATTTAGTAAGTTTCGGACGTCATGATGGATAACAAATATATATCCTAGATGTCTTAAATAATGTAATTTAAAAATTCTTATCAAGGTAATACGTACACAACTTATACAAAACTACATAAATATGTTTAGAATATGTATAATTAACTTAAATGTTTTGCATATATTCACTAATCTATTGTAAAATTTCTTAATTGCTCTAACTTTTAAGCCCAATCAACATATTGAGTTTTCCCTAAAATGTCGGCTGACATTTCGGGAAAATGTTGGCCAACATATCGGATTTTTCCCGAAATGTCGGCCGACATTTTCTAAAACGCCATTTCAAATGCGGGTGGGGATGTCGTGGCGGTGAAGGCTTGAAAATGAAATGTCGGTCGACATTTCGGAAATGTCGGCCGACATTTAAAACACTGCCTACACTAACCTAAAACATAGAGAAAATCAGAGCCTACTCCTAAAAAATGAAAAGCTGCCTCGTTCTGGACCTATGCAGGGGTTTTTATAGGCGACGGTAGCTTCTGGAAGACGAGACGAGGCCACGCATCGAAAATCGACGCGTGGCTCCACTCTATTGCCGCGTTTCTGCGGCAATACCAGGGACTTAGGTCCCTGGTTTTTGCCAGTGGGTCCCCGTTGGTTCTACTTGCTTCCTGTTATATCCCGTTTCTGCTAATTTCGCCTGAATATTTGTTTGACGTGCGTAAGAGTCTAGGTTCATCGTATCTTCTAGATGATCCCTTACTTGGCCTCCACGAAATTCGAGATTAATTACCCTAAAAGGGGTTTAATTAAGCTCTTATTACTCCTTCACCCTTGAACTCTTGATTTACCTACAATAGAAACCAAAACACGGTTTAGACCGACAATTTATTCATAAATCGGTGGAAAAATGCGATATAATAATGCATAATTGTAGACTAATCACACCCCCACAGTTATCTTTTGCTCGTCCCGAGCAAAACAAGAAAAGAAAAACTATACTACAGAGGTTATTACACCACTTTCGTAGGTGACGCGATTGCACTGAGCGTGTGCAATAAGCCGTTAAACCTCTAAGTTACCCAAGAGGAGGAGTGTTGTCTCCTGAGGGTTTTCAGCAGATTGCACCCACAAAATCCTTAAAGAAAGAAGACAAATGTTAGTATTTTTAAAACACATTTTGAAAGAGAGACAAGTTTATGAAATATTTTTGCAAAAATATAAGTGATCTAAGATCATAAGTCCACCAAAATTAGTCTTCCTTAAACTTAGTCTCTATGCAAGATCTTGTCTTCAATTAAGGTAAGAATTCAAAATAGAATTGAATATTTTATCTTTCATAAAACCTAGATAATATGCACTTTGTGATAGTGAGGAATTCTGGAATTTCAACTCCAACCATCAAGCCATTTATTTATATTTATATATATATATTTATTATTTTTTTCTTTTTTTCTTCCCTTAGTTTTCTTAGACTTTCTAGTTCACCCATGTAGTGAGCCTATAACCGATGACTCCCAGACCAGAAGGTCCTAGGGCACCAGATGAGAAAACATCCCTCGGGTTTAAGGACTCGAGTAAACAAGGCCACAAAACTAAGGGGGATTTATTTGTTTCTTTTGACCACCGTTAGGCGTGAATAATCATGCTTCTTGAGGCATAATTATCCAGCTTAATAAGTGATGAAATTTTTTTATTTTTTTCTTTTTATTTATGACATTTTAGGTCTTTGTTTCCATCTCAAAAATTGTGTAAGTGTAAAGTGCATACTATCTAAGGCAACAAATTCAAGATAAAGTTATCTCCCCAATTTATCTTACTTAGCCTATAATTTTAAACAATATCCATTATTTCAACTAGGTTTAAGATGTCATAATTAAGGCTTCCTTAATTTCTAAGATCATCTTAATTTTCTTAAAAAATAGATCAAAACTTTGTCTCTTATTTCAAAAAAATTTTATTTTTAAAGAAAGAAAATTCCTATACAAAAGGGAAGATTTCTAAAAGTATCCTAAAAGAAGTGTAAAAGAAAGAAAATCTAAAAGTATCCTAAAAGAAGTGTAAAAGAAAGAAAATCTAAAAGTATCCTAAAAGAAGTATAAAAGAAAGAAAATCTAAAAACTCTACGTTAGTAAACCCTCCCTCACACTTATCTCATACATTGTCCTCAATGCATCGTGATGTATGTTGCATGAAACAAATAGAGAGGGAAGGAAAAATCACCTCAAGGTCGTGGTTCTAGTGGCGGTCTGATTGGTTCACGGAATGCGGCCCAATCCAATTTGCGTGGAGTCCGGAAGAGCCCACCAGAGACCTCAAGAATACAACCCACTAAAATGATATATATTTATGATTTTTATTAAAAATTTAACCTCATCCAATTTTCAAAATTTCAAAATAATTTCAGAGTCAAATTTATCAAGACCCTTATCCCAGAATGGAATGATTGATTTGGACTCAGGAAGTACAGGAACTAATACCGACTCAGGAAAAAGACTTAAGTCAAGTAAAGGTTCGGGAGTTGAGATCGGTTCAGGAAGTGGGTCCAAATCAAGAAGTTGAAACTCAAGTCCACAAGCATTTCCCCATGATGGAATGTGACTTTCTAAGATTGGTGATTCAAGTTCAGGAATGATAGGTATGGGAATCAAAACTGACTCTAAAATGTTACTCAAATTGGGTAATATAACAGGAGTCAATAATGATTCAGGAATTTGAACTTGATTATAAATTTGAGGTTCAAAGTCATATTCCTCATTGAGTTCAATTCCACAAAAATGAGAACTTGCCAATTTATCAATGGGACTTTCAAAAGTATGAAATTGGTCAAGTTCAATATGATCATCATAAATGATTGGTGATTCAATTTCACAATGGACTGGCACTGGATCCAATACTGACTCGGGAAAAGGATTGAAATCAGGTGAAGACACCGGAGTCATAATTGAATCAGGAAGTAGAATTGAATCACTAATTTGAGGTTCATGATCATATTCATGTTCAAGTTCAATTTCAGAAAAAGGATAACTTGCTAAAATATCAATGGGATTTGAAGTTTGGACAAGTTCAGGTGGGTGTGCTGAAATTGAATCTTGATTTCCAAAATGACAAGAGTCTTAGGTCAGATCAACAGAGTTTGGTATAGCTGAATTGGTCAAAGGTTGATAAGATAGAGTTTCCTCATTCCTATAAATGCTAACCAATTGACTCAATTGTGTTTCCAACCTATTGACAGACTCAGAAGAAAATTTTTGATATTGTAACATAGACTCCTGCAAGATTTCTATACTCTTTTCTAAACTTGATTTTTCTACAAGTGGATGCTCTAGAATGAGAGTATAAGAATCTTGGTTTTGAAATTTTTGTGAAGAATGTGAGTCAGAAATGTTTTGAGATTGAAGCTTGGACTCACACAAGAGTTCCTTACTCATTTTCAGGGCAGATGGTTGTTCATTATGAGAAGGTGGAACTGAGTAAGACTCTTGAAAATACTGTGGAATTGGAGAGGCCAATGTTTTCTGAAGTTGTTGCTCGGCCTCTTGTAGATTGGCTTCTATACTCTTTTGTAACTCAGATTTTTCTTCAATTAGTGGTTCAGAAAAAGGAGTATAGGAAGCGAAAGCGGGGAATGAACATTGTGTAAATTGTGGACAAGGTGAACATGGGGGATAAGGAGGTTGAAAATTAAACTCGGAGAAAGTGAATCCCCATTGACTCTGTGACGAGTTGAAATTATTTTTAAAATTATAGTCATAAGAATGTAGGTATGGGTTGTATTGATTCGGATAAGGCCAACCCGGTGTATTTGGTTGGTGCATATTGTTAAAAGCCGGGTTGGAATTATTCGAATCGAATAGGGTTGGTGTGAAATATGGATTCATGTTAGGATTGAAAGAATTGTTATGGTTGAATTCCATTTCACAAACAATCACAAACAAAAAAAGAAAAAATCAAACAACAAACAAAAAGAAAAAATCAAAACCAAGCCTAGAGTAGGGTTGACCTAGACCTAGACGACTCTTAATGAGTCCGAGATGTCCCTAAGGGCCAACGTCTATCAAATTTTATTAGGGCTTGGGTTGTGTGAGTAGGGAGGTGGTTTTTGGGCTAAGGAAGTGATGAAATCCCCACCTTATCTTGTATGGGTTTTGCCCTTAATTTCAATTTGTGTAAGTGTGCAATGTAGACAATAGTATAACACAAAGCGATAAATCACCCACGTGTTTGTCCTATGCTATATGCAATGCCATATGTACACCTCCATCCAGATCACAACAATAGAACAAAATACAGTATATTGGAATTGAATTGACACGTGCCTAAATGCAAATGTCTAAACCGTTTTAAAAGCATCCAAATACCGTATTTTAGTTCTTTAATTTATTGCGGTGTGTAGGCAATCAAAGCAGGAAAATAATAATACATATCAACTAACTATTACAATGAACACTTCCCAGCACAACAAGATATACAACTATCACAAAATGGCCGCGTTTTCGCGACAAAAGTCGCGCTTGCGCGGCGGTTCTTTGAAATCTGGGTCCCTACTTTCTAGAGCAGGGAGATGCAAAACTAGTGTTTATTCTGCAATGTTACAATCCTATAAAGAATGCCCTGCACACCAAAACAGAGAAGGCAATGTTTACAAACACGTAAAATCAAAACCATTCCCTTCCCCGGCAACGGCGCCAAAAATTGATGATCGGGGGCAAAACTAGCACTCAAAAGTGTGTTTTTATGAAATCGGCGTAAAAGCTCGGATATGTGCTAATGTTCCCTCGATACTTCCGTTATAGCATTAACTCAACGGGTCGAATCCACAGGGAAGGGAGGCAATAGAAGCATTGACAGTTTTTATTCACGTTATTTGTTAACAATTCTTCTTTGTTAAAGAATGAAAACGAAAGTGAAAAGAAAAGAAAAGAAAAGGAAAACAAGCATGTGGTAGGTGAGGAGAGCGATGAAAACGTCGATGCGAAAAACAAAATAGAAGTGGTTTGGAAACAAATAGGAAAGAAGAAGAAGCTTGTAGTAAAGACAATGAAAACAAAGACAAACGAAGAAGCGGTGAAAACAACAATGAAAAGATAAAAAGAATTGCTTTTCAAACAAGATAAAATAAAAACTCATGGCTACTAACTACCAATTGCTCCACTAACCATGCTAACCTCTTAATGATAGTTGTCTCACATTTGATTCTCGGCCATTACTAATCCTTGGCTTCAAGAGACGATACAGAGCATGGCAAATGAGATGGTTCTTCTACATTCAAACAACACATCCATACCACATAACAAGTTGCAAGTTACTGTTAAATCATCAAAACCGGTTAGAGGTGAGCATGAAATAAAGTTAGCATTTGCAAGTTAGCAAGTTAGTGGGTTAGGTGTTAGAATGTTAGAATGTTAGAACCCATCATCATGAGCCATCAATGGCTCTTGCAAGAACAAGGCCTTATAGAGGCTACTCGATTCATGTGGATTATCAAGTAAGTGGTTAGATGGTTAGTGGTTAGTAGTTAGATTGCCATGAGACAAAGAAAAGTTAGCAAAGCATCATGTAGAAGATAGAGGAGATTACATTGGAGAAGAAAGGAGCCACCTTTACATAGACTGTCACCATCTATTACATCAATCCCTCTCTATCTCTCTCTCTGAATCTCTCAGCCCTACTACAAGATCTAAAAAGAAGAGAATACAAGATAAATGAAATGAAGAGCACCTACCTACACTAACCTAAAACATAGAGAAAATCAGAACCTACTCCTAAAAATTAAAAGCTGCCTCGTTCTGGACCTATGCAGGGGTTTTTATAGGCGACGGTAGCTTCTGGAAGACGAGACGGGGCCACGCGTCGAAAATCGACGCGTGGCTCCACTCTATTGCCGCGGAAACGCGGCAATTGTCGCGTTTCCGCGGCAATACCAGGGACTTAGGTCCCTGGTTTTTGCCAGTGGGTCCCCGTTGGTTCTAGCTGCTTCCTGGTATATCCCGTTTCTGGTAATTTCGCCTGAATATTCATCTGACGTGCGTAAGAGTCTAGGTTCATCGTATCTTCTAGATGATCCCTTACTTGGCCTCCACGAAATTCGGGATTATTTACCCTAAAAGGGGTTTAATTAAGCTCTTATTACTCCTTTGCCCTTGAACTCTTGATTTACCTGCAATAGAGACCAAAACACGGTTTAGACCGATAATTTATTCATAAATCGGTGGGGAAATGCGATATAATAATGCATAATTGTAGACTAATCAACTAGTGCCCCTCTGAAGAGTCGATATGTTAATTTTGTGCCTAGTGATGATATTGATGATTCGAAGGTTATTGAGGATGTCTACGTTCATTCTGAAATTTCTAGTGCCGTTGAGGACTCATTAGTCAATCTCGGTACACCGATTATTGATCAGATTCATGTGTCTTTTGTGGGTACCAGTGATGTTAGGGATGTGTTAGTGGATTCTAGTGCACTCACACCTGATGACAACTATATTCATGAGGAAATCAGGAGAGTCAAGAAATAGAGGTTGAATCTATTGTGGTTATTCTTAGCGTTTCCTTTTCTAGTCAATCATTAGAGTTTCTTTACATCAGGTTAGTTCTGATGTTTCATCTTTTAGTGGGTATTTGGAGCTCTCCGGATTTTTTCTAGATTTATGTCAGTCTTAGTACTGGAATACCATTAGCAATGTCTGAAGTACGTCCTCCTAGGAGATTCATGTCTCTTTTTCTCCTATATTTAGGAGTTTACTCTAGTGAGCCGGTTACATTGCATTTACCTGTTGCACATGATGAAACCCTTGGACAGATAGCAATTTGTAATGATGACTATATATTTGCTATATTTCCATATAGCATCTTGCAGAGATTTACAGTTAATAAAGTGATGGGTATATTTCACCATGAGATTGTGATACATGTTTCTATATGGTTCTTAAGAGGATTGCTTCCATCACTAATGAGTTAGATATCCCATTGGATGATGGCATCAGCCTGACTTTTAGTAGAGAGGATTTGACTCGTTCTGTTCATCGCCTACAGCACATCCATCACAGAAGTCAACTCCACCTCTACTGCCTTGGATTAGCATGGATGCACATTTACCGGTTTCACGACCACCACCATGGCCCAATTGAGAGCGGAAGAGATAAACACTCGACAAGGTTGAGTTTCTCCCAATTCCGAGAGAATGATGGGGGCATTTAGCGCTTTACTTAGCTTATTTGAGTTGGTTTAGTAGTTGTTTTTATTTAAGGCTACTTTAGTTTTTTTTTTTTTTTGTCTCACATTGGTTGTGGTAGAAAATCTCTTGTGATGTAGGCCTATATAAGGCCAAGACTAGGAAAATCTTCCACAGTTGATGATGATGATTAAAATACTTGCTTAAGCTTTTGTATAGCTAGTGTGCTTTTGGGTGAAATGTCTGAGGGAGTCTCAAATATTTCCTGAGTAAAAAACTCTTGGTTAAGATTTTCTAATGTTTTTCTATCCAATTATTCCTTTCTTGTAGTTCATCCCCCATCACTCGGAGCAAGACAATTATCTCAAATGTTGACTTGTTGCAATATATCCCACAGATCAAGTGCCACCATGGATACCTTTCCTTATGGCCATAAATATGTCAAAAGAGATTATACACACAGAGGAGAAATCAAGAAAAGAAATAAATGATCAAGGTATAGAAAAAAGAACATGAAAGAAGGGACAAAAGATGTGCTTTGTAAGTGTTTAATTACTCTCTCAGCACTCTGAATAAGGAGACAATTTGGAGTTCCCGATAATTGAGAATACATTTTCTTGAAAAAGTTTGCTAGTTGAGTGCATGCCTGGATGCTAGATGATAATACTACAAATACTTGAGATGCAGACCAGCTGAATTGAGTATGGAAGTGACCCTATAAGAACAATTCGCATACTAAGCATCATAGAACTCCATGGTGGCCATCCTTAAGTGATTTGAATTGTTCATCATGATCTACACACCTAAATTTCAATAACAATAAGAGATCAAATGGCTCTAACCATTTTTACTAATGCATCAAATGGTTGCACAAAATACATCATTTCAACCGCCAAAGAAACGTCTTGTTCGACACATGGATAGAAATGTTTAGACCCCTTGATCTTTCATTCTTGAGCTTGATTGAGTGTGTAGATCAAGATGAAAGCTCTGGATCATCCCTAGATAGCCTATGAGTTCTTACGAAGCTTAGTTTGAGAAACTTTCTCATGCATATGACTTATTTTTAAAATGTCACATGATTTTAACAACACATGCACGTAAGCATATAAGCAAGCAGATCTAGTTTCAGTTGGATGCTACCAAGATGGCAACTCGTGGAGTCCAAAGGGATTAAGTACTCTAATTCAATTATGTTTTGAGTTTTTTGATGTGTGTGCTGAAAAAAAAATCTATTCATAGGCTTAATTCCGTTAGACTACGAGATTCTTTTTGTATTCACTTTGTTGTCCCTATTTGTGAGAGTTTAGGGCATAATTTAAAATCTCGGTTCAATATTGATATTGGTCAATTACTTTTCATATCAATATCGTCAGCATCGGTCGTCAATATTGGCAATATCGAACATATCAACCATATCGGTTGTGATATCAAATATTACAAAGTTAATATCATATCGGATATATAACCTGATACGATATTGCTGATATACATCGGAATCAGACGATATTGAAACAATGGTCCACGGTTTGAGAGTTTTGTATTGGAAGCGTCAGGTTTAAAGCTCTTCACATCTTGCAATACTCACGTTAGATTATAGTGAATTCTCCTCCTCCGCTCGTAGATTAGGCCATTAAAGTCGAACCACGTTGAACCACGTAAATCCGTGTGTACTTCTTTTGCTCTTTATTTTTTCAATATTTTATTGTCTATGCTAAAAATCAATTTCATGATCTTGCTTGCGTTTGTTGTAACACAAATATCCAAGGGAGGTGCTTACATGTCCGCTTCTAAAAATGTTGGAGATTGGCAACTAATCTCTGTGGAGGGCACATATTTACCAAAAGACTTAAAAATCATAACCAATAGCTTTACAAAGAATTATCTTTCAGAGCAGGCAATATCATGCAGGTGAACCTCTACAGCAAGATGGAATCAGAAATTTTTCCTCTAGGGTAAGGATTTTGGCGCATGGACCTTGGGTGGCATTTGGAGGGGTTGGACGAGTATGGCCCACAAAAGAATAATCAATCAAAATAGGATTCACAGTAGAGAATTTAGCTATAAAGCAATGAATAATGGGTGCATTAGTATCATCTATCCATGTTGCATGTGCTAAAGTAGTAAACATAAAGAGTGATGTGGTTTGACAGAAATCAAACAGGTCCACGGTGGGAGAAGAGGAAGGAAACAGAAGAAGTATAGCAAAAAGAAGAATAAGCTACTATGAAGATATGTAGCCACACCACAAGATTCACAACCCATTGGATCCTCAATGTTGTCCACCAAACATTCGTCCTAACAACCATGAGGGAAGACAAACTAAAATTTCATGTTAACAAACATGACGGGACAAAGAAGAAATCTAAGCCAAAACCAACAAGAATCTAAGATGGACAAACAAGGAAACACCAACAACAGCTTTCAACTTTTGGGACCTCTCGGTATGGTGTGGGGCCAAGTCTAAAACCGTTCAACATCACCACTGAGATCTGGTAAGTTATAATGACAATGAAAGTCCTTTCAAGCAAGGTTTGTCCCCCCCCCCCCCCCCCCCCCCCCCACAAAAAAAAAAAGGGTTATTTTTTTTAATAATTTATGAATATTCCGTTAGTCTCGGTTTTGATTGAATTTAGAAGTTAAAACTATACAAGTAGAACAAAATATAACAGATATTCTATATCATTCTAGAACACTTCAAAGGTCATTAAAATTGTACAACAATGTGCTTTGAATATGTTGATAATAATGAAATTTTGGTTTACAAATGAATTTTTAGCATTTTTTTTCTTCTTTTGCAAATATAAGATCCAAAGGATTTGCACGTAAATTTATTCATTAAAAATATATATGTTATAAATTAGTTTACTGGGCTAAATTAGGATGAAACCCGAAATTTGTACCTGCTTAACTTATGACTATATTAAATGGATTTGATATCCAAACCCAAAACTCCGATTGACTTATATGCCTTCTCCTTCACAATCTCACCTAGGGTTTCAAATGATGAGTGGCGGTGGCTGCAAGGAGTTAATGCGAGATCCAGATCTGGATTGATCAAGATCAGTTCTATCCCTCTCCCTCCTTCCCTCTCTCTCATTATCTGTGTATCACTATATCTCTCACTACTCCTGCCGCACTCAATTCTTTTTCATTCAAATTTTCTAGCTTAAATTCAAGACTTTTGTTGAATCCATCTATTTTCTTTTTTGTTGTTGAAACCTTGTCTAATTTGCAATTAATTTCATTTATTTCACTATGTAAACTATAAAAGTTGTGATTCTTTTGGGTTTTAACCTGGTTTCGAACGAAACCAACTTTTGAAGCCTTGATTAGGACTGCCCCCATTTGAAACTGGTAAGACATGAGTGAAACCAATACAAATTGGCCGAAACCTTGCTTTCAAGGGGTTATTGCTAAAGTGAGTATCAGTTTGACTTAGTACCAATTTCGAAGGGGGTGGCTTGAAACAAGGCTTCAAAATCGGTTTTGTTTCAAACCAAGTTAAAACCCAAAACGTTTACAACTTTTTTAGTTTACATTGTGAAATAAATGAAGATAATGGCAAATTAAATAAGGATTCAGCAAAATCAAAGAACAAAATAGATGGATTCAACAAAAATCTTAAACTTAAGTTGTAAATTTTGAATGAAAAAAAAAATCTAAGTGTCGCAGGAGGAGAAATAAAGAGAGGGAGGAAGGGAGCAAGGGAGAGGGAGAGAACTGACTTGGATTGATCTGATCTCGATCTCACATAACTCCTTGCAAACACCACCACTCTGACATTTAGAACCCTATGAGACTATGATGGCGGAGGCATATAAGTCAGAGTTGGGTCTTGGGTTTGGATTCTAAATCCAAAGCCAGACCCACTTTACTTAAATATTAATGACCTTCAAAACTAATATTCCAATATGAATTCAGATACAGAATAACCATTATATTTTGATCTACTTATCTATTTTTAGCTTTTAAATTCAGTTAAAACTTAAACTTATATCAAAACTAACAAAATATTGGAAACTATTCGAGACAACATTTTTAAAGGGGTGAAAACCAAAACCGAATTCTCAAACCTTGGTTAAGATTAGCCCACAACTTATCAACCGTTGGTAGCATTGATCCTGCAAAAGGAGAACTTAATGTTTCTCAATTCAGTTTTAAAAAAAAAAAAAAAATCCTTTGGAGGACCTTCATTACCAAGATTAACCCCACATGACGTCAATAGAATTCAACCTTGTTGATCCATCAAGCTACCACCTCAATGCCCATAATCCTACTCCTTCGACAAGCAGGTATTCTTGTAGGGGTGAGTTAAGACTTGAGAATTACGGTGGTTCCAAATATGTTTTTCTTAGTATGCTTTTTAGTTTGGGCTTCAATTCTAGTTTGTTTTTCTCTCATGTTTGCAGGGATGAACATTCAGTTTGTTTCACAATTATCCTTTGGGTTGAAGTGTTGTAGAATTCTAATTGAGTAGCGTGAGATTTTGGCTAGAGCTTGGTGAGATTATTGGTTAGAGCGAGATTATTGGCTAGAGCTTAGTGAGGTTAATGGTTAGAGCTGGAGAATTATTCTATTATGGTGAGACTAGTTGAAACCATATTTTGACATGATAAAGAAGAAAACGCATTTTCTTGTATTTTTTTTTTTAAGGACTCATCCTTTCCACCAAAGCACCCAAAACCATTCCTTAAAATCAATCCTGCCTACACGTTTAAGTTAGAGATTATTTCAATGCTACAAAATAATGCATGACTAAAAGCTTATGGCTTAAATATATGTAAAAATCAGTTCAGAAAATTTAATCTTAGAACTAAAGGGATTAGATGCAAATGATTTTCAATCCAATTGGCAAGGATACAACTTTGTGAATTCTTGTAGACTTTGGGATTCAGATTAAATTGTTCATAATATGAATACTTATTACTAATTACACGTCCTAATTTAAAGGCACCAAATCATTTAGTGGTTTCTATTCAGAGCAAATGTGAACCCTTAATCTTTTGGAGAGAATCATAGACTTACATAAAGGATAAGGCCACATTTGTACAGCCATGAATATCATGAAATATCTTGATATGTTGGAATTTCTTAAATTTCAAACTTAAAAGATGTATTTGGCAGGTACAATAATAGTTATGCAAATCATGATCCTACCAAAGTAGTTTAGTACCAAAATTTCTAACCGAGTCAAAAGACAACTTCTATTCCATGCTTTGGAATATCACATAGTTAGAAAATACTGCTTGTGATTTTGCCAGCATGTATCAGGACAGATCTCAAGAGATTCTAAATTCAAAATAGATGATTAAATGGCTTCTATGTTCCAACAATCAAAAGCACAGGCCCTCTCAACTTCTTTTTGAGCAGTGAAAATAATATATGATAAGACACATATTATCAGTCTTTCAAATATTCCATCCTTTTTCTTCCTTTCCAAGTATTCATCGCAATACAACACATTTTAAAGGAACAATTTGGCATTGAGTAGAACTGAAGTTCAATATGGGTATAAAGATTTGAGAGTTTCATTGTTGATATATTATTGATTCAATCTTTTCCATTGTTTCATTATTCATGAAACATATAGTCATATCATATGTTTTGAATCTAATTCTTCTTGTTACCACCTAGTTCTAGATTGTGGCTGAAGTTCAATTGCTTGAAAAGATGTTCGAAGGATTCGACCGAAGAATAAACTTAAATCATTTTATTTTAAACTACTATATTCTTCCTAACAAGATGACCAATGTGGCGATATGTCTCATCTACTAACTTTATGGCCTTTGCCAAAATGCACTGCATGAAGAAATAATAGTTTCTTATGATTGTGCATTCCGAAGACTCAATAGTGAGCACTAATAGAATAGAGTTCCGATTTCTTTTGTCTCTTAATTATATCAAGCCTACACTGAGAATGGTCTACCAAGCAATGTTGTGAAAAGTGAACGCGGGAGCAACGAGGCAGGCAAGACTTAGGCTTTAGCGGCTAAAACTACCAAGAATTTCTTGAAAATTAAAATAGAAAATAGAAAAATAAGAAAAAACATTAAAAATTAAGAAACATTCATAACTAATAAAGAAAATAACAAGATAATACTAAAATCTTAATGATAACAATGAGTATCAACATAAGGAGATGATAAATACAAAGTTAACTTAAAATGTTCTAGATTTAAAAGTGGGGTCTAAAGGGTCACAAAGTGGACATAACGAAAGCGGGAGCTTAAACAGGGCTGTAGCAAGCTTTTTACAACAATGCTATCAAGAGAAAAAAATATTAGAGTGGCACGAGCATTGGAGTTGAAAAAAATGTATAGAAGTTAACGAGTAAAAGTAATGTGAATCTGGGAGTTGTTTCACCCATGATGGACATAAGGAGGCACGATGAGCTGAGGAGTAGCGAGGGTCAAGTTGTTCATACTTCATAGGCGCTTTTCTTTATTCGCAAGCCATTTCATGTGGTGATAGGCAAATAGCAGGATCTATTGCCTGTATTGACTTGATCAAAATTAACCAACTTAATTTACTCTAGTACAATACCTTGAGAAAGTTGTCGCTTAAAATCAGAAGGAAAAAAAATGACCTTTTTATATTCAACAATGGCTTTGATGGCCCCACATCTTATATCAACAAAAAGTAGACTTCATATGCCATGTGTATGTAAGGCGACACCACCTAAATATAATTGAAGGTTAGGTTAGGTTCAGCATCTTGTGCAATCAACCACACAAAGAGATCCAATCACATAAATTATTAGAGAGATACAATATAGATAATTCTAATTTTTCTTGGAATCTTTAATCGTTCTAATTTGATGGTTTTCTTGTCTTTTTTTTTAAAGTGGCCTAATTCGACTAAAATTCTAATTTGGTGTTTTTCTTTCAATTAGACTGAGATTATAATTTAATGAGCATCATGATTTTTTTATACTTTTATTTATTTTATTATTATTTATTTAATTTGAGTCAATTTCACATCCACTTTTCCTTCTTTATCAAAACTGACCGAGCGAAGCGAGAGAAGTTTTCTCCCATGACTCTTATTATAAAAATGTTCGTCCGTCCATCCGTCTGTCCCTCTTCAACTTTGCTTTCTGATTTCTCTCCCTCTCCTCTCTTTTGCTCCGATTTGCCCCTCTCTGTCTCCCCGATCCGCTGCCCGCCACTAGTCCCCTCTCCTTTCCCGTCGCCCGTGTCCGATATCTCTCTCTGTGTCTCAATTTGTTGCTGAAGGTTTCAGCATATGTTTATCTATTTAGTTTAATTGGGGTTCTGTTTTTCGCATGATTTTGAAGGATGATGGGCAATTACAAGGTGGAGAATGGTGAACAATTTCTTTGTAGATTTTCATGGACTATGTACTACTCCATCTCCTTTTTCTTCTTCTTCTTCTTCTTCTTCTTCTTCTTCTTCATTCCTTTATTGGGGTTTTCCTTTTCAATTTACTTTCTGTGATTCATGTTGTATAAGTGACAACTTGACTTGATTCATCAATATTTCTTCTTATAATTGGTGTATAATCGCAAATTCTTTTGTGTTCTTTTAAATCCATGGAAATCTTAGTACTTTCTGCATGATTCACTGATGCACAACTTTGATTGTTCAATATTTTGATGATATTGGGATTCCTCTCCAGTACTGGGTTTGTTTGGATTACTATTTTAATCACACTGGTTTATACTCGCAATTTGTTACAGTTTACATCATTCTGACAGTTTGCATGAGTATTAATTTGATTTCTAGAGTGAAGAAGGCGTATAACACCTCAGGCCTAGTTCGATACATTCCAAAATTATACAATCCCATTAAGAAACCTCAAAAGACTCCAGCTTTGAAGAGTTGTGAGAAGAAAGAAGGAATTTTATTCAAAAATAGAGCTTTGGAGAGTAACGGGGTGCTCCCAAATTACCCAAATTTGAAGACAAGGAGACTCAAAATAGTCTTTTTCATGCCAAGAACTGTAAGTTTCTGGAACCCAAAAGTTCTCTTTGATTAAATTTTGTTGCTTTTCTATCAGCGTCAGTAGTATCTGGCAATTAATCTTTTTTGGCTGTGATAGCATGAATTCTAAATGCGTAATGTTCTTCAGCTTTTAATTTTAAGCATTTGAACTTGTACCATATAGTATGTTAACTGTTTGGTATAAACTTAATTAGCTATTTCTATAACTCAGTTTGTTGTGATAGTGGAAACTGGAAAGAAAACATTAATCTATTTCTGTTCCTTATTTCAATAAAATAGGTTTTGTTTGCTGGATCTATTTGCTTAACTTTAGTTCCAACAAGTCCCTGGAGATATCCAGCACTTAAAAGTGCACATTATTAATTGGTAAACATATACAAGGTGGGTTGAGCTGCATTTAATTTGCTGTGGGACTTATTTTTCCAAATCAACAAATAATCTTGCTTAAAGCATGAAATTGTTCTTCTTCACTAAACTTACTGGAGCTTTGTTATGGATTTGATTTTTTTTTTTTTTTTACTTAAAGTGTTCTATCTGACTGCTTACTTTTTACTTAAAGTTAGCTTTTCTCTCCTAACATCAACACCATTATATTAGGAGATCATAAGATTTGCCAAAATCATATTCATGTATGAGGACCATAGGAAGCCAATGAACCAAATGGGGTAGGTACGCATTTCATTGTGTAATATGCTCAAGGTCTAATTGATTAACCTTTTAATTTCATATCTCCCCTCCATAATTGTCATAAAAAATCAAAATAATGTATTTTTTAACTCAAAAAAAGTGGATCGGGAATGTGGCACATAGATCTATGTTCTATCACTGTTCCTTTGTGAGGAAATAGTTAAAAGTGTCCATCGACAAATATGTGTTGTTTTCATGGTCCTAGTGACCATGGAAAGATTGTTTAGGTTTGTTGACCAATTATGACATGATCAGTGTTCTAAATGGCGGCCACAATGGCTACATCGGCTGGAAAAATTTATCGGAGATGGGGATATATCGGGGATATTTTCAAAAATCGGATGTCAAAATCGGACTGTAAATATACATATCTTCTTGTCTTAAATCACATCTCAATAAGACAATATATGCATAAATTATATAAATTTACATAAAACATTATACTTATATGTTTAAGATATACTTAACTTGATAACTTGCATTAAGCCTATGAATCTATAATCACTATCCAAGTGTAGAATCTTCAAAAATGTCACATTGTCACATCACTCGAATTACCCAAATACCTAATCTAGAAATTGGGTGTAAAACGCTATATCGGGGCCAAAATCGCCGAAATTGCAGCCGATATATCGCGTCCATGCCTATTTATCGGCGATTTTGGATGAAAAACGCTATATCGGTTTGGATGTGCCAAATCATTGCGGCTAGGTGCCGTAAACGCAATATCGGCGCAATATCGGGGTTATATCGGGGATATTTAGAACACTGGACATGATTATTTTTACTTGTGAGATTGCCATATTGAGGGGAGAGAAGTGACATACCAATCACAACATGATTATTCTTTTGGTTAAGATTTCAATACTGAGATGGATGGGTAAGGAGGAAGGAGGGCTATGCTTCAAATTTAAAAACATAGGCTAAATATGGGTGGGTCAATTTTATGGCGGCTAATAAAAAAAAATCTAGAACAATAAGTTGTTTGTTTGACTCCCATGAAATTCTAAACATTGTTTTCTATTAGAAATATGATATTACTTTTTGTATGTGATTCTAAACTGTTCACTTTTTATCAACCAACAGTTTCTTTAAGAATGAAATTATGAAAATAATTACCATAAAATTTTCACGGCTAATGTTCCTTTCTCCATTATTCTGCTTGTTATGTTTATTGAAGTGCAACATGAGCTACTCTTTGTATATGCAAGTCAACTTCTTGAGAAGGAACATTCTGGATGTCATGTCTAGCTCCGTGATGACAAGGTCTGAATTGGGAGGTGTCTAAAGCTCTATGGTTCTAAATATATTGTTTGTTTGACATTCTCAAGACTTAAATTCCTCTTCATTTGTTTGAATCTTTTAGGTGGAAGATCTATCAAGAATGTATTGGCTTTTCTGTAGAAAAACTCGTGGCCTAGACCCTGTTTCTCAGATATTTAAACAGGTACGTCTCTATAACATATACTTTATATAGCTTCCCTGAGTAGGAAGGTTCATTTCTCACTATTATGGTTGTTGAATCTTTCCATCATTCTATGGTTCAACATGTGACTAATGAAGGTAAGACCTTGGTCAAACAAGCGAAAGATGCTGCCAGTAACAAGAAGGTGGACTTCTATATATTATTTTTTATTTTTTTATTTGTAATATTTATTTCCTGTTAATTAACTTTGCAAATGACTCCTCTAGAGCACCATCGCCCCTTCGCCATCGCCGTCCCTTCGCCACCGCCGCCGCTGCCGTCGCTCTCCCTCCCCCCTCCTCCTTCCAGCAAAGCCATCGCCCTCTCCCTCGTTCTTCTTCCACCTCCTCCTCTTTCCCCCACTCTTCTCCGCCTTCTTCCTCCTCCTCCCTCTTTCACCAATCGGTCAGTTTTCACCGCCGAGCAGTATACTAGTTTATAACAGAAATAGATAAATAAATATACTGAGGCTCCAACCTAATTTTAGCACTTTCAAAATTTTCATATACATCCCTTTCTTGAGTTATAATCCTAGAAATGGTAATAGTAAATATCTGTTAAGTGAAAGAATTCATCATTAACTATATGTATTAACATTACAAACAGTTATAGCATACATATTATATGTTTACATTACAAATGAGTAAATCATATCTTAGATGACTATAGAATAAACAACAGAGACCAGTTGTCATAGTTGAATTTAAATCAAAACTGTTTTGAAACACCACAATATCTGTTTGCACCTAGAAACCCAACATTATTAATCACTGTACATCAGCAGCAGCAACGTAAAGAACTAAGGGGAAAAAAATCAATAGTAAATAATGCATGATTCTCAAATTACCAGGTCGAGCACATCCACAAGAGCTTTAATTTTGGGCTCATCCATTGTTTTGATATTCTCCTCAACCCAGTTCCCTAAAACCAAATCCAGTTCAAGAAATCCCCTCTGCCTACTCCTATACAACAATCTGCACGAACAACCCCAAAAAAAAATATTAATCTTTATATTTCCGTATCAGCAAACCTCAATAACTACTCAAAAAAAGAAAAAGAAAAAGAAAAAGAAAAAAGTTTTCAGTAAACCTGTTGAAAAGCCGTCGCTTGCTTTCCTCATTTGAGAGATCCACTTCAACCGATCCGTGATCGGAATAAAATCTATTGATGGATCCAACCTGAGTCCTGAGACATAAAACACGAATATAATATAATATAATATAATATAAAAGATTGAAACCCTAGATGAGAGTGAGTGAGAGAGATAGGAGGGGACCTATAAATGGGACGCTGAGATGTGGATCGAGTTGCGGTTAGGGTTTGATGAAGGCGGAGAAGAGATCGCCGGAGATTCGCCACGGCCATTGATGACGGAGCTCGGGCGGGGAGTTTTCTGTATTTTGTTTAATTCGGGAGATGGGCGAATTTTTTAATGCGGGGAGCCGAACAAAATGATGGGGCAAACGAGTCCACGTCTCGACGAGGCCTTGCGCACACGTGTTTTCATCGGAAGCCAATAGTTAACGGGTCGGGTTCGAGTTTAATCAGAAACCAAGTGGGCCCTAAGCAAAGTTAACCCGGCCTAGTTTTAGGGGGCCCCAAGCCGAGGCACAAAAGACCCTTTTCGTCATGGTTGATTTGATGCAAGTGGGACGAAAAAATATAAATAAGAAATACAGAGAAAAACAATATAAATAAAAAATAAAAAATTGAGATTTGTACAAATAAATTTTTCGGTATATGATAATGATATGAAAGTGTAAGTGAAAAAATATATTGTGTTTTTTAGTGTTTGATTAATAATGTGAAAGTGGAAGTGAAAAAATTGGTCTCAAAGTTGTCCGCAAAATAATATTAAAATTAATATTAATTATGAAGTTTTTTTGGGATTGTAATTAGACTGCAAATGAGATTTACATTACCACAAATTAACTGTTTTAAATTACAACTTATTACAAGTAAAATTTACACGACCACAAAATTAACTATAGCACCCTCTAAGTGAGAAAATGGTAGTGTAAAATGGTAGTGTAAAAGAGAAAAGAAAAAGAGGTTTTCTATTTCCTTTTTCTTATTCCAAACAAACACTAGAGGTGGGAAATGAGCTTTTAAACTTCCGTCCCGAAAACAAACACGCCTAGAAATAAGCAACAGGCGCAGCAAAGATGATAATGGGTCGGGCCTGATCGACCTATACTGCCCCGGCAATATTTGAGGCTTTAAATTCGGCTTCAACTCAACCTAAGGCTTTCAATTAGACCCTAAAGCTATTTACAAATTAACTACATATTTTTTTTGCTTATTTCTCTCAGGCGTTTCATTTCTAACTTAACCATAAAAAGACGTTTTTTAAGATTAAAACTCTTTACGTGTTAACCTTTAGAGTTTTGAAAACTTTACGGTAATACTAAATTACATGATAACAATAATAATATTAATAATTATTGAATTTGGAGTCATAGATGGGACCTAAAAAGGTTGGCTTATAGTAGACCCCACCCTCAAAATAAAACTGATCTAAAATAAGACCCTAATCCCTACTCTGTTTTTGACGAGGTTAAGGGCGGATTCGGTTCATGTGTGTGAGCCACACACACATACAATAAGAGGAGCAATCACGCATTGACACGTGTATTGATCTTCTTATAATGTTATGTGCGTGGTCCTCACACACATATTATAAGAGATTATAAGAAGATCAATACACGTGTCAATGTGTGATTGGTCCTCTTATTGTATGTGTGTGTGGCTCACACACATGAACCAAACCCGTTAAGGGCCTTTCGGGCTGGCCCTACATGATAATGTCGGCTTCAATCCGACATTATCATCACTAATGTCGGGTTTCAAAATTACTCCTTAAGCTATGTATCAAATTGATTTAAGGCGAAACTTTTGAAGACAAGGCTACGAAGAAATAATAAATAGGATTATGAAAAAGGTGAGGAATAGTGGAGATCAAATTATGGGGTATAAAGCAAGTATTTTTATCGCGGAAGTACCAAAAAAAAAAAAAAAAAAATCTGTTAATACGAGTTCACGCAATAAGAGTCACACCCAATATTAAAATTCATCATGGTTGACACTTCAGTCATGATCTGTTTCTGTAAAAAGTATGAGGTTGTTTATGGATGGGGTAAATGGGATGGTTACGACCTTGTTGGCAAGACCTGCAAGCAGGGAACACAATGTCAGGGCGACTGGGGCTTGGGCCCAGTCGAAACATCTCTGATGTTTAAATCAGACCTGTAGTTAACGGTAGTAATTTGGTAGTTAAAGTTTAGAGTATTTGTAGAGCATACATGTTATTAGTAGTCAACAGGGTATCATAGATGCCCTAGGATTTATCTGGTATTTCGCCCGTATTAAGGGTAAATCATGTGTTTCATCCGCGTTAGGAGTCCTATTAAGTCACTGGGTCTGTTTTGGGCCTGATAGAATAATCTAACTTGGGCCTGAGCCTACTCATGGCTTTATTCAGTAAATAAACCGAATATTTTAACGGGCCTACGTCTTGGTAGGATGAAATTCATAAATTCATTAGGCCTGAGCCTAACTGGATGAATGGCCCATGCCCACACATTAGCCCCCAAAGAAGCCTGAGCCATTGAGATATGGGAAACAATTTATTTAATAACACGGAACTCGCATCTTGAGTTCTTAATCCTCCTTTCGACGAACCAAATGAACTGACTCTTATCTTTAGGGCTTCGAAACTTCACAGGAGATTTAGGACACGTGTCCGCATCTAGTGGCCAAACCTCATCCTAAACGGTCGAGATGAAATAACTCTTTTATCTTCGAAGTGCTTTCGCTCCACGAAGGACGTGGAACACGTGTCTGGTCCAAGTTGGACTTAGTCCCGACGAGATTGAGGGTGTGCTTCTAGATACTTAAGTCTTTGAACAAATTTTCTTCTAACTTCACACATTTTTCTTCTCTTTCAGCGATATGGATTCTCAACCCCTGAGCAAGCTGCAACATGGTATTGGGAAGGGGAAAGGGCGAGACAAGAAGAAGATGAAAGCAACGCTTCACGGGGGCATTGCCCAAGAGAAGGTCGGGACTTCCTTGGGTATCACTAATCCCATCGCTATGGCCAGTCTGGCTCGCATGGGAGGCTAGGAAAGGGAGCACTGCAATTTTTTCGGAGGCATTCAAGGCAAAGCCTCGAGGTGCTTGCGTTCAAAAGCACATAGTCCTTCGATCTTCAAGACGACATGGTGGATGTCTCGGAGGCTGAGGCGACAATGGAAGATAAGAGAAAATGATGATCTGAGCACCACCTATCCATCTCCTCGCGATTGGATTACTAAGAGGTACAGAAGTCTGGCCAGGAGGATATTCGGAGGCTCGATTGGAACCTCGAGGAGGATGTTGTTTCCAAAGGTTGACATTCTCTCCTCTATTTCCCTGGACGTGAATGATTCTCACATGTGTGAGGCTTGACTTAACGTGAGGGTGGCACAAAATATGTACATGTCGACGGACTGGTCATCTTGATCTAAAAATGGAATGTAACACCCCATTTTCAGGATACATACCTAGATTTGTGTCTCGATTTTCGCTCGTATTATTCTATTTTTTGTATTATTTTTATTATTGTTTGATATTGGACCCATATTTTATAGACCGTGAGCCCAGCCCGAGCCTAGGGCGTGACTCATTTCCTTCATTCTAATTTGTTATTATTTTATTATTATTCTTATTATTCTTTTCTTTTCTTTTCTTTTTCTTTTTCATTTCCTTTTTGCTTTTCTTTTTCATTTCCTTTTTCCTTTTCTTTTCCTTTCCCTTTTCTTTTCTTTTTTTTTTCTTTTCCTTTTTCCTTCTCCAACCTTCCACGCATGTCTCCCTCCTTCTCTCTTCTCTTCTTTCTTTTCTTTTCCTTTTTCTTTTCCTCCCTCTCTCTTCTTCCAACCTATTTCTTGTTCTCCTCTTTCTCTCCTCCTCCCAAGAACCGGCCAGCCACCCCCTCCATCACCGGTGACCCCCAGCGGCCACCACCCATGTCGTTCACCTTCCCCACCTACCCTAGCTAGTCATCTCCCCATCTCTTACCACTTCACCTCTATTTCTACCACTATCATCTCCCCTCTCCTCCTCCAATTTCAATACCTCCTCCATAATCTCCTCTCTTTCCTCTACAACCACCATCCACCACCAAGCCACCATCATCTTTCCTAAACCACCACCCACTCCACCACCGACATCATCACCATCATGCCATCATCTTCCCATACCGCCACCATCTTCTTCTTCTCCTTCTTCTCCTCATCTTCCTTCCTCCTCTTCTCTACCTGGGCCTCAGCCGTCGGCCTCCCCTCTATGCTGCACCACCGGCCTTCCTTTTAGCGCCCCGCTGGCCGGCCACTCGCCAGCCCCTCCTCGGGCATACCCCCTCTCTCCTCTCCTTCCTGCCTTCTCTCTCTCACCGTCTCTCCATTTCTCTTTTCTCTCTCATCTCTCCTCTCTTTCTCCTCTCTCTGTCAACTCTCTCTGTCGTTTTCTCTCTTTTTCTTTCTCTCTCTATTATCTCTCTCTTCCATCTTTCTCTTTCCTTTCTCTCTATTCTCTCTCTCTCCTCTCTAGCCTTACCCCTCTCTTTTTCTCTTATATATTATCTCTCTTCTTTTTCTCTCTCTCATATATTTCACCTCTCTTTTCTTCTTGCACGCGTGCGTTAACGCCATCGGCGTTCCACTGGAGTTCGTCGCCATGCCCGAGATACTCTAGGCGAGTACCTATTTTTGTGTGTTGATTAGTCATTAATTCTGCATTTTATTATCGCATTTTTCTGCCGATTTATGAATAAAATGTTAGCTCAAGGATCCACCACTCTAATTTTGATGATGATTAACTTATGTAGTTATAGTACTAATGATCTTATGGTATTTAAGTTACAAGTTTAAAGAAGATCATGGTTTAGCGTTTAGCTTCAACAATAGACTCAAAGTCAAGCTTTAAAGCTAACAAGTGTTGATTCAAGAGCTCAAGCTGTAAAATCTCATCAAGTACTCAAGGAGAAGTCCAGCTCTACATTGGATCAAGTTTGGATCAAGTCAAGATGGTAAATTAGATTTATTTATGAAAAAGACTTGAGTCAAGAGTTGTAAGTTTAGGATTTATGTAAAGAATAAATTAATTTTGATTGCTCAAGCTTACATACAACACTAATTTTTTTTTTAGTTTTCAATTTAACCCGTTTTGATATATGAATAGATTTCATAAAAATAAGTTTATATGATTTATGTGTATTGGATTCAATCTATACACATTGTGCTTCAAATGAGTTTAACAAAACTTGTTTTTGTATTCATAAGTGTTCTAGAAAAATATGATTTTCTATTTACAAGTTTAGTTTTAGAAAATACAGATTTGGTTTTAAGATCATGTTTCATTTCAAAAAAACAAGTTCACATGTTTATAATATGTGAATTTTTTTATCACACATATTTGTACTTTAAAGTATTTACATGAACTTATTTTTGTAAAATTTATAAGAATTATTTTGGTTTTTCAAAATATTTTAAACTGATGTTACAGGGGTACATAGGGCTGAGAGAGTCACCTATCGACAACCCATCCTAGGCCTGTCGTCATCCCTTTATAGAGAGTTCAGATGTCGACAGTTGGCTATTCTACACTGACACATGTCTTCTATTTTAGTTATAATTTTTTACTCTGATCTCTATTTGATGTGATTCAAGTTGTATTATAAAGTTAACTTAAAGGGCTATAATATCTTTATATATAGTCATTTTCAGATTTAAAAGTTTTAGTTATGAAATATTGGTTTTAATTAGCCTATATGCTGAAAATAGTTTTCACAGTTTCAGTTTGATACCCTTCAGTATTTTGATCGTATCTTTCTAATTTATATTATTTTTGTTTCATTAAAAAATAACTTTAAAATCTATAAATTCTTCATATATAGTTACTTTTAAATTCTAACATTTTAATTTTCAAAATTGTGTATGAATTTTGCTTATGTGCATGCCGACTTGGCCTGTTGACTGCCAAGTAGTTAAAACTTGTCTGTTTTGTCTCATAATGGCTAGTTTTCTATTCAAACATGTCCAAATTCATTCCTAATGGCTATTTCTTGATTCTACTATATTTTAGCATATTTTAATTGCTGAAATTATTCGAGAATTGGTCTCTAGGCTTCTCTTATAAATAAGAGTGACTAGAGAGTGTTTTTACAACAAGTTTTTCACAAGTTTTAAAAAGATTTTCAAGTATTCAATTCTAAAATCTCTTGTAAAAGTTTTGAGTGTTTTTCAATTCTCAATCTTTATTTTCTCTCACCTACACTTGAGCTCTCATTTCTATCTATTTTATAAGTGAGATTGTAAGAGAGTTTTATTTGTGATCGAGTATTGATCACTAGTGTTCATTTTTGTAATTTTATTGTTAGAGGTTGCGGCCTCAATCAAGTTTGTGGGGCTCGTGCGTTTATGTTCTTATGAGAATGCGTAAGAAAGCTTGTAGGTGTTACGGTAACGAGTGATTTTGCGAGATCAAGTTCAATTATAATCGAGAGTGATTATAGTGAAATCCTTTATCGCGGTGAAAGTGGGAACATAGAGCAAGTGGCTAGAATAATAATCCTCTATCTTTGCGATTGACTTGCGTTTGATCTCTCTAACTCTTACTCTTTTATATTATCACACAAATATACTTGTTATTTTTATTCTTCTCCCAAGATTATTTGTTTGAACTCTATATAACTAAGAAAGTAATTACGCACCTCAACTCTTATTTAAGAAGAATAATAAGAAGAAGTTCAGAGTCCTTTATGAGGTATACAGCTTCATTTCTTGGTTATGAGTTTGGATTCTTTTATGTTAATATTTTTGTGTAGAATTATTATTGATAAGTTATTTATTTTTTCACATAGATTAGCATATCATCTATTCACCCCCTCTATGTGATTTCAATTGGTATTAGAGCTAGTGCTCTTGATATTCGGTTTAACCATCAAGGAGCGATTCTTGTTTCGCTAATCTCTATATTTGCTATACACATTCTTGTTTTAACATACACTTATGGATTCTTGCTCCACCTATGTTTGATGCTTCTAACATCAAAACATAAAAAAATTAGAATGTGTTCATATCATAAAGCATAGGACTACATGTTTATCTTGCAACCACTAAAAATTTATATATTAATAAAGACAAATATTTTCAGGCTAATGCACAAGCCTTGATTGCACTAAAACAAACACTTAGCAATGACTATCTTTCTAAGTTTGCTAATTGTGATTCCGCTTTTACAGTGTGGAACACATTAATCTCTCTTGAAGATCAGATTCCAAATGAGATGGAGAGAGAATCAAGTGAAGATGATTTTGATCAAGCTTGCTTCATGATCCAAGGGAATGACTCCCTTGAGGTAACCTCGAAATTTAACCTTGATAATAGTGTTAGTGTGTCTAATGAGGATGCACACATGTTGAATGATGAACTTGTTATGTTTTGTGAGGATTTGCTTGAAAAATACAAATTATTGAAAATAAGAGTTTACAACTAAAAAAGGAAAATGATTTTTTATCTTCAAATGTAGACTTTGTTTTAAAAGAATTTTTTTTTTGAAAAACCAACTTGATTGTGTTCTAAATGAGAATAATTCATTGAAAAAGAAAGTTGACTTTATTTCCAAAAAAAGGAATTTTGTTTAAAAAAAAAATCTTTAAAAACTCAATTTGACATTGTTCTAAAAGAGAATAAAAATTTATATACTTCATTGAATAAATTTAAAAAGGATTTTAATTCCAATTCTTGTCGTGCTTCTACTGCTTTATCTTCTTGCGATAAAAATAAAAATTAAATGTTTCTCATGCTTGTACTATTTTTTCTTCCATTATTGAAAATGATATTTTTGTTTTGAAAAAGAAGATGGATTGTTTAGATTCTACTTTGAGCCAATGTACTTTCGATTATAAAAATTGAAAATCTTATTTCAGAAGAAACAAGTTTCACATATGCATGCACACCTTCCACGACATACACCACATGCACACCATACTCACACTCATATGTATGCTAGAGTGTGTTGGCCCAAGGTTACAATCACCCGATTTTAGAGTTTTGATGATTAAAAAACATATATAGTTATTTGTACTAATCTTCTCTAAGTGTTTAAGATTATTTCAGAATTCTAAAGATTCAAGATGTTTTCTTCCCTAAAGGAAGGTATTGATTGACTCAAGTTGACTCAATACGGGATCAAAAATTCAAGTTATTCAATGATGCATATGAAAAAGCCCAAATTAAATATCTTGTAGTCACCTAGAACCATTGTAAGATTAGTATGTTAAAGAGTAAGGATATGATAGTTGTGCTCAAGAAAACTCTCACAAACAAATGCACTTTTCAAAATACAAGCTTTTGATTATGTTGGTTTTGGTGCATGTTTGATTGATATACATGTCTCAAAATATTTCAAATTTTTAGATCTAGTTTAAAATATATATTTCATCCCCTATAGCATGCTACTTAAACTTCAAACCATTTAAAGATATTTTAATCAAAAATTATTCAAAGTTCAAAATTTTTTTACAAAATTGTTTTAGGCCATTACGGTTGACCGGCTCGGTCGATCGGATCTATTTTAGGCCAGATCGGTTGACCGGACGGTCGACCGGGCCTTGTGGCCTTAGGCGTGCACAAACGTGCACGCTTGTCGGTCAACCGGGCCAGTCGACCAACAGACCTTGCAGTCGACCAACTGCTAGACCCTAACTCTCGGGTTTTGTCGGTCGATCGACTCGGTTGACCAGCAGCTCAATGTTTCTTTTTAATTTAGCCGGCAGTAGACCGGTTCGGTCGACCGAAGCCAACGGCTCTTTTGCCATGTGGCCTGCCGGTCGACCGGCCCGGTCGACCGACAGCCGACCAGAAGCCCCAACGGTTATTTCTTGGAATCTGTTTCAATTTTTATCATTCCTACAGCTATTTCTGTTTTCCTAGTGGCTAAACTTTATCCTAATGACTTAGTATCAATTATGAATGGTGTGTATTCACTCCCTATAAATAGAGGTCATTAGTCTTTTGTTTTTAAAAAAAATCCAAGTTTCAAGTTTTTCAAAAGAGAAGAAAAGTTTACTTGCTTTCATTTTCAAGTTCTTTCATTTGCAAGAGTTTTTCCGTTGGTTCCCAAGTCTTCTACTCTTTTTCAACTGAAATTTTTTTCTCACTTTACTTCTTGAGCCAAAAATCATACCCACTCTATAAGAAGTTGTAAGAGAGAGTTTGTGGTCTTTTGATCACCAAGTGACTTGTATTTCATAGTGTTGAGATCTCTCTTGTGTAGAGGTTGGATTTGTTGGAGTTGGGTACTCCGGTCTTGTGTAAACCATTTGTAATCCCCTTAGGTGTAAAGGTTCCGGTGTGAAAATTTCCTTTATGGATTTAGAGGAAATCCTTCATAGTCGTGAAGGCGGGGACGTAGAGCAGTGGCTCGAACCTCAAAACAAATTACTTGTATTTGCGATTGGTTTCCTTTTTACTCTCTATTGCTTTGCATTCCTAACTTGTGTTATTATTTGTTTGCTCTTCATTTTTGCACTCATTTTATTTACTTGCATTCTCGGTCTTTACTCATCTCAACAAGAAAGCAATTGCGCACCTCAACTCATAATCTAAAGGAATTAAAGAAGGAGAAGTTCTAGAGCCCTTCACGGGAAATTCAGCTTCAATTTCTTATTTTCAGTGACCGTTTGCATCATTCCTACTTACTTATTTAAAAAGAGCATTAGATTAGCATTAACACCTATTCACCCCCTCTAGGTGTTTTTCAATTGGTATCAGAACTTTAGTCTCTAGGTTCTTGGCTTAACATCCTTAGAGAGATCCTATATTGCTAATCACTTTATTCATATTTCATCCTCATACACTTTAGTAAAAATGGCCGAAGGTATTAAGACCCCACCCAAGTTTGATGGCCTTAACTTTTCCATATGGAAGGTTAAGATGACCGTATTTTTGTAGTCTTTAGGGAGCCGGGTTGCAAAGGCGGTGACTAAACCATTTAGCGCACCCCTTGGTGATGAGGACACTTGGTCAGATATTGCTACGAAAGAGTTTGATGCTAATGTTAGGCCACACTATGCCTTACTTCAAGCTCTCAATGACGATGATATTGCTAGAGTCATTCACTACAAATCCGCATATGAGATTTGGACTCACCTACTAGTCACTTATGAGGGAACTTCACAAGTAAAGAGGGCCAAAATTGACCTTCTTCTTTCCCAATATGAAAACTTTTTCATGCAAGAAAATAAAACCATAGGTGATATGGTTACAAAGTTTACAAAGATTACTAACGGTCTTTCTTCTTTAGGTGATGGCATTGACAACGACCAAAAAGTGAGGAAGATTATCCGTGCACTCCCTCCATCTTGGAAAGTCAAAGCTACAACTTTAAAGGAGCTGAATGACAAGGAGGAAATGGAGCTCGGTCTCATTGGAAATCTCAAGACCCATGAGATGGAACGAAAAATAAGAGATGAGATGGCTCCTCCAAAGAAGAAAGCAATAGCTTTCAAAAGCTCTTCCACCTACTCTGATGAAGATGATGAAGAAGAGGATGATGAAGATCTTTCTCTTCTTGTGAAGAACATTCGAAGAATGTACAATAAGTCTAAATTTCAAAATAGGAGGAGATGATAAGGTAAAGAAGAGAAGAAAATTATTTGTTTCAATTGCCGGAAGCCGGGACACATAGTTGCGGAGTGTCCGAAAAATAAGGGCAAATCCTCCACCTCCAAGAAGCCATACAAGAAGAAAGCTTTAAAGGCTACTTGGGATTCGGAGAGTGAATCTGACGAGGATATCGACACCGCCCACATGTGCTCATGGCAAATGAAAGCACAACCAAGGTAACTCCCGATACATCTATTGAAGATTGTGAACTATCTATAGATGAACTAGGAGAAGCTTTTGAAGAACTATCTCAAAATTATAATTTTCTCAAAAAGAAATATTTAAAAATGAAAAAGGAAAATGAATCACTTAACCACAAGATTTTCACTCTCACAAAAGAAAAAGATAAATTATTTTCAACTCTTACTTCCACTCAACAAGATTTTGATGCTTATAAAATTTCTTACAAAGGTAAATTTTTACTAGTTAATAAAGATGAGATTTTCACACTAAAGAGGAAAATTGACTCATTAGGAGAAGTTTTAAAGAGATATGAATTTGATAAATCTAGACTAGAGGCTATGTTTCCTAAGAAGCATATTCAAAAGAAAAAATCACATGTTACTCACACCCATAAATCACAACCTTCACACTCACATCATGCTAAACACCATAAACATGTCCACACTCCACAAACTCATCATGCATTCATGAATGGTAAAGTTTATGCATGTACATATTATGGCTGAAAGGGTCATTTGGTTAAATTTTTTTATGATAGGATAAATGCATCACATAATCATGTTTGGGTTCGGAATACTAGCATTCAAGGACCCAAGAAAATTTGGGTACCAAAGTCAACAAATTTATTACATGATGTAGGTACACTCTAAAACACAAAGACGTAGGAGCGGTAGTATCTTGATAGTGGTTACTCAAGGCACATGAATTGGGATATTAACAACTTTACAACCCTATCAAGATACCAAGAAGGTGGCACCGTCACCTTTGGAGATGACGCCAAAGGAAAAATCATTAGTATAGGTAATGTTATACTTGGTACATCTCCTTTAATAGAAAATGTTATTTTAGTTGATGGCCTTAAGTATAATCTCTTGAGTGTTAGTCAACTTTGTGATAAAGGTTTCAATGTGATTTTTGATGACTTAGCCTTTAGTGTAATTGATAGACAAACTAATGCATGCATATTTTTTGAATTTTGTGATAACAATGTATACGTGATTGATATGTCTAATATGTAATGCAATGCTACTTGTTTGAATGCCTTCAATGATGACTCTTGGTTGTGGCATAGGAGATTAGACCACATTTCTTTTGACCATATATCTAGATTAAATAACAAGGAAATGGTGAAAGATATTCCTTACTTGAAATTTGAAAAGGACCGCATTTGCGATGCGTGTCAACTTGGGAAACAAACCAAGTCCTCTTTCAAATCCATCAAGGATATCATGACATCACGACCCTTGGAGTTGATCCATATGTATTTATTTGGTCCTACTAAAACTAAAAGTCTAAGTGGGAATCGTTTTGCTTTCGTTTTGGTTAATGACTTTTCTCGTTTTACTTGGGTTTTCTTTTTAAAACATAAAAATCAGGCCTTTTCACATTTTCAAACTTTTAGGAAAAGAGTTGAAAAGAAAAAAGATTCTTCTATTTTAAGAATAAGAAGTGATAGAGATGGTGAATTCAATAACCAACCCTTTATCACTTTTTGCGAAGAACAAGGAATTAAGCATGAACTATCTTGTCATAGAACTCCACAATAAAATGGATTTATTGAGAGGAAAAATCGAACATTAAAAGAAATGGTTAGGACAATGATAAATGAGTACGGTCTTCCTCAATACCTATGGGCCGAGGCCGTAAACACATCTTGTTATATATCAAATAGGTTTATTATGCAAAAATACTTCTAAAATATCTTTTGAGATTTATTATTCAAGAAAACCAAATGTTTCATATTTTAAAGTTTTTGGTTGTAAATGTTTTGTTTTAAATACTAAAGATAATTTAGGTAAATTTGATGTAAAATCATATGAAGCTATTTTTGTTGGTTATTCTAACACTAGTAAGGCTTATAGAATCTTCAATAAATTATCTTTGACTATTGAAGAATCTATACATGTAAAGTTTGAGGAATCTAATGTGTTTGTTGAGAATGTTATAGAAATAGATTTCTTAGGTGAAGACATGGAGAGGATCACCTTGAAAGACTCACCTACTCTAGAAGACAAGCCAAAGGTTGATGGAGAAAATGAAGTTTAAGAAGTTGAAGTGGAGCCAACATAACCACTTCCAAATGATTGGAGATTCACTCCACATCATCCCAAGGATCTTATTATAGGTGAAATATCAAAAGGGGTAACAGCTCGTTCTAAACTTCATGATCTTTATGGGCACTATGCATTTATTTCTCATTTTGAACCAAAGAACATCTTTGACGCCGAGGGCGACTCATATTGGTTGCTTTCTATGCAAGAGGAACTCAATTAATTTGAGCGCAATCAAGTTTGGCATCTTATTCCTAGACCCCATGATAGACCAATAATTGGTACTAAATGGATTTTTCGGAGCAAGTTGGATGAATCGGGCAATGTTGTTAGGAATAAAGCTAGATTAGTAGCCCAAGGTTACACTGAAGTCGAAGGTATCGATTTTGAGGAAACTTTTGCACCCGTAGCACCGCTTGAAGCCATACAGATGACACTTGTATTTGCTTCATATAAAGATTTTAAACTTTTTCAAATGGATATAAAAAGTGCTTTCTTAAATGGATTTATTGAAGAGGAAGTGTATGTTGAACAACCCCCCGGGTTTGTTGATCCTACACATCCGGATTTTGTTTTCAAACTAGACAAAGCTCTTTGTGGTTTAAAACAACCCCCTAGGGCTTGGTATGAAAGACTTTCTTCATTTCTTATTTCAAATGATTTTTCTAAAGGAACAATAGATACTACTTTGTTTACCAAACATGTTGAAAATGATATACTTATAGTTCAAATATATGTTTATGATATCATATTTGGCTCTACTAATGAAAATCTTTGCAAAGCTTTTGAATCATGCATGAAGGAGGAATTTGAGATATCTATGATGGGCGAGGTTAACTACTTCCTTGGTCTCCAAATCAAGCAAAGGAAGGATGGGATTTTCATCAATCAAGCCAAGTACACGAAGGAACTTATCAAGAAATTTGGGCTTGAAGGGGCTAAGACAAGCAAAACTCCCATGGCTACCACAACAAAGCTTGAGAAGGATGAGCAAGGTATAAATGTTAACATTAAACTCTATCGTAGTATGATTGGTAGTTTGTTATATTTAACGGCTAGTAGGCCGAACATTATGTTTAGTGTGCGTCTTTGTGCTCGATTTCAATCATGCCCTAAAGAGTCTCATTTGATTGTGGTAAAACACATTATTAGATACCTTAAGGGCACTATTAAAATTGGTCTATGGTATCCGAAGACCGAACAATTCTCTATGACGAGTTTTTCGGATGTCGACTATGCGGGTTGTAGCGTGGATAGGAAGAGTGCAAGTGGAACATGTCAATTTCTCGGTAATTGTCTATTTCATGGAAGAAACAAAATTCGGTAGCCCTCTCAACCGCCGAGGCGGAGTATGTTGCGGTCGGGGCTTGTTGTGCACAAGTCCTTTAGATGAAACATACTCTCCTTGACTATGATTTACATTATGATCATGTTAAAATATTTTGTGATAATACTAGTACTATTCATATGACTAAAAATGCAAATCAACATAGTAAAATAAAGCACATTGACATTCAATATCACTTTCTTAGAGATCATTATGAGAAAGATGATATTAAATTGATTATGTTTCTACCGATTTTCAACTTGCCGATATTTTTACAAAACCACTAGATTATAATCGATTTTTCTTTATTTGTGGTGAATTAAATGTTTATGTTTTGGACTCATAAAATTTTCACATACTCTTCAAAAATGTTTATTGCAGTTGCCCCTTTTTGATGCATGACAAAAAGGGGGAGAAATACTCTTGAGTTATTATTCATTTACCTTTTTATTTTCTCATGAAAATTTTTATATAGCATGGTTTGAAGGGGAGCTTTCAAACTCCTTTTCTATTTGTTTGTTATATTTATTTTTTTCTCTCATGCCATTCTTTTTAGTTTTTTTTTTGTAAAGTTCATATACAGCATGTTTTGACGGGAAGCCTTCAAGCTCCTTTTCCATTTTTTTTTAAAATAACTCACATGTTTTGTCATCATCAAAAAGAGAGAGATTGTTGGCCCAAGGTTACAATCACCTGGTTTTAGAGTTTTGATGATTACAAAACATATATAGTTATTTGTACTAATCTTCTTTAAGTGTTTAAGATTATTTCAAAGTTTTAAGGATTCTAGATGTTTTCTTCCCTAAAGGAAGGTGTTGATTGACTTAAGTTGACTCAATATGGGATCAAGAATTCAAGTTATTCAATGATGCATATGGAAAAGCCCAAATTGAAGATCTTGTAGTCACCTAGAACCATTGTAAGAATTAGTATGTTAAAGAGTAAGGATATGATAGTTGTGCTCAAGAAAACACTCACACACAAATGCACTTTTCAAAGTACAAGTTTTTGGTTATATTGGTTTTGGTGCATGTTTGATTGATATATATGTCTCAAAATATTTTAAATTTTTACATCTAGTTTAAAACATGTATCTCATCCCCTATAACATGCTACTTAAACTTCAAACCATTTAAAGATATTTCAAAAATTATTCAAAGTTCAAAATTTTCTTTAAAAAACTATTTTAGGCCATTACGGTCGACCGGCCTGGTCGACCTGATCTATTTCAGGCCAGATCGGTCGACCGGACGGTCGACCGAGCCTTGTGGCCTTGGGCGTGCACGTCTGCCGGTCGACCGGGCTAGTCGACCGACAGACCTTGCGGTCGATCGACCGTCGACAGACTGCTAGACCCCAACTCTCAGGTTTTGTCGGCCGACCAGCTCGGTCGACCGGCAGCTCAATGTTTCTTTTAATTTAGCCAGCAGTCGACCGGTCCGGTCGACCGAAGCCAACGGCTCTTTTGCCATGTGGCCTGTCGGTCGACCGGCCCAGTCGACCACAGCCGATCAGAAGCCCCAACGGCTATTTCTTAGAATCTGTTTCATTTTTCATCATTCCTACAACTATTTCTGTTTTCCTAGTGGCTAAATTCTATCCTAATGACCTAGTATCAATTATGAATGGTGTGTATTTACTCCCTATAAATAGAGGTCATTGGTCTTTTGTTTTCAAAAAAAAAATCCAAGTTTCAAGTTTTTCAAAAGAGAAGAAGAGTTTACTTGCTTTTATTTTCAAGTTCTTTCATTTGCAAGAGTTTTTCAGTTGGTTTTCAAGTCTTCTACTCTTTTTCAAGTGAAATTTTTCTCTCACTTTACTTCTTGAGCCAAAAATCATACCCCACTCTATAAGAAGTTGTAAGAGAGAGTTTGTGGACTTTTAATCACCAAGTGACTTGTATTTCATTGTGTTGAGATCCCTCTTGTGTAGAGGTTGGATTTGTTGGGTTTGGTACTACGGTCTTGTGTAGACCATTTGTAATCCCCTTAGGTGTAAAGGTTCCGGTGTGAAAATTCCCTTTGTGGATTTAGTGAAAATCCTTCATAGTAGTAAAGGCAGGGACGTAGAGCAGTGGCTCGAACCTCGAAACAAATTACTTGTGTTTGCGATTGGTTTCCTTTTTGCTCTCTATTGCTTTGCATTCCTAACTTGTGTTATTATTTGTTTGCTCTTCATTTTTGCACTCATTTCATTTACTTGCATTCTGGTCTTTACTCATCTCAACAAGAAGTAATTGCGCACCTCAATTCATAATCTAGAGGAATCAAAGAGGAGAAGTTCTAGAGCCCTTCACGGGGAATTCAGCTTTAATTTCTGATTTTGAGTGACCGTTTGCATCATTCCTACTTATTTAAAAAGAGCATTAGATTAGCATTAAAACCTATTCATCCCCCCTCTAGGTGTTTTTTAGAGTGTATACTTGTATACATTGTGGTCGCAAAGGCCATTTGACATAATTTTGTTATGATAGAATAACTATTTCAAATGCCAATGTTGGGGTTCCAAATGCTACTTACTCTCGTGGACCCAAGAAGATACGGGTACTAAAATCCACATCAATTATTTTTGATGTATGTGTGAGTTCTCACAACATGTGAGAGGATTGGTGCCTTTGATGGTGAATGCCATTGGGATTTGGACAAATCAATGGATGCATCACTATCAAAATTTTGGTGGGAGGACCACCTCGATTTGAAGAAATGAAGTTGGCTATATCGATATTGGTAACCATCTCATCCTCCATTTTAAAAATATTTTACTTGCTAAAGTGCCCATATGCTAATATAGTAATTTAGGCTCTATCATATGTTATTTTTTATTTAAAGTTGAG
Source organism: Agave tequilana (assembly GCA_038442645.1). Taxonomy (NCBI): domain Eukaryota; kingdom Viridiplantae; phylum Streptophyta; class Magnoliopsida; order Asparagales; family Asparagaceae; genus Agave; species Agave tequilana. The sequence goes on from JAVJIF010005679.1 coordinate 113,538, forward strand.
TTGATTGGTTATTAAGCTATGTATGTATTTTTGAAAATTATTTTCATGTTTTTAAAAGAATTTATATGCCTATCCTTTTAATAGATTTAGGTTTGAATATGCTTTTAATTGATGCATATCATGGTTTATATATCTCATATTTTAAATGCAAAGTTTATTGGAACTTATATATACTTATATAGATTTGTGATACACCATGATTTTTGTACTTAAAATCAATTTATGTCATTTATGTACTCAACTATTATTTACTATGTGTGTATATCCTAGTGTTGATGACTCTTGTATTTATACTCATTTATTTTTCAAGCATGTTTTGATGAAATTCTTATTTTGTTCATTATACATGCTAGTTTTGTGAAAACTATGTGATATACGCTTGATCTTTATGTTATACGTATTCTATTTTATTTGTGTACTCAATTATTGTTTGATTATACTTGTATGTCATAGATTTTATGATTCTTGCATTTATAAATGAACTCTTTGTAAAAATGCATTTTTGAATAAATTTTTTGAGATACATATTTGATCTTTTATGAGATTGTTTATATTCGTTTTGCTTCATGTATTTATAAATCTTGTTAAAAACTATGAGAAATATACATGATTATATCCTTGAGACACACAAGTTATGTATCATATACTCAAAATATCCATATGTGTGCTCAATTTATGTTTGGATGTATATACATACATACATACATACATATATATGCTCTAGTTTTGATGAAATTTACATATATCATTGAAGTTTATCTTACATTTATCTCGTGTATTTCTTGATTATTGTGTTGATGAAAATATTTGATGATTTAAATTTATTACTTCCACTAATCTTGATTATGAATGTTTATATATTCTTTTCCAATTTAGTGAAACTTTTTCTTGATTTATATCTTCATATTCTTTTAAAGCAAGTCTTCTATATGTCAATATATTTAATAAGAATTTCATATGAGTTTTTGATGAATTTTTTAGAGCTTTATGAATCTTATTTTCATAATACGATATTTACATGAATATGATATTTACATGATTCTTATTCACTCACAATTTGTTTACTCATGATTTAAGATTCATGACCATATATATGCTATATAAATTTTGAGTGATAATTCTTGTATAATTAACATGTTTCATGAGATATATGATTGGTTTCTTATTTGAAGACTCTTGAACTAGTTTTCAAAACTATTTTAAATTAGTTCGTTTATTCTTCACTCGGTAGTGTTTTCAATTAATAATCAATTATTTTCAAAATATTATTTTTGAAAATACCTTCCCTTTGTGGACGGTTGGTTGGGGGATCATGCATAGTATGAATTATTTAATTATTCATAAAATTGTGCATGTTAGGTTAGTGATAACTATGAGATATACTCATTATTTTTGATATATGACTTTTGTGTACTCATTTATGATTGTTTATATATGTATGTTCTAAATTTGATAATAATTCTATCATATATATGATTGTGCACACTATAATATTTCATGCATGTTTGTACATATTTCGTGCATATCATGTATTATTTTTAGGCACAATTATCAATTTATTTGCTTGTATATGCTCAAATGTATATGTTGATATCTTTTACTAGCTTATGTGTTATCTTTTTTGTATTTATAAAAAGGGGAAGAAATTTTTTTAATTTTTTGATTTCTTCTTTTTTTATCAAAAAAGAAAATGATTTTTTAACAAATATGTTCAAACTTTCAATTTATATCAGAGCTTTTCTGTACTACATGCATATATAACTCCATGAGTTTGTCATCATCAAAAAGAAGGAGATTGTTAGCCCAAGAGTTTATCACTCTAGTTTTGATGATGATTAACTCATATAGTTATAGTACTAATGATCTTATGATATTTAAGTTACAAGTTTAAACAAGATTATGGTTCAGCATTTAGCTTCAACAATATACTAAAATTTCAAAATTCAGTGTCAATTATTACATTTGGTATCTACATTTCAATTTTTTGCTACTTGGTATAAATGTCTAAATTTATTTCAAATCGTTTTGATTTCAATCAGTTTCTATTGGTATTTAAATTGAAATTTTTTTAATTGGCATCTATTGTTCTATTTACAATTGATATTTAGACTTATGTTTCAAAATTGATATTCAATGGACAAACTTTATTTCAAATGGTATTCAAAGTATGTTTTGATTTCTTTTACCCCTTTGTTGATGAAATGACAAAAAAGATGAGAGAAATTTGGAGTTTTATTTATGCATGTTCTTATATTTTAAGCATATATTTTGAATGTCTTATTTATATTTAGAACCATAATGAATATCTTTGTATATTTATTTTATATGCATGAGATAAGAGGGAGCTTTATAGAGTTTTTCTCTCCATACATATATAACTACATGAGTTTTGTCATCATAAAAAAGGGGGAGATTGTTAGACCAAGGGTCCATCACTGTAGTTTTGATGATGATAAACTTGTGTAGTTATAGTATTAATGATCTTATGACTTATGGTATTTAAGTTACAGGTTTTAAACAAGATAATGGCTTTGCATTTGGCTTCAATAATAAACTCAAAGTCAAGTTTTGAAGCTAATAAGTGTTGATTCAAGAGCTCAAACATAAAAATCGTATCAAGTATTCAAGAATGAGTCTAGCTCTACATGGATCAAGTTTGGAGAGTGACTACATAATACAAAGTTTTCTCCTTTCTCTTCATTATTTCTTAATCTAAGAGCAGCTAATTTTCTCTCCATGGTGAACTCACTGCTAACTCACTAACACACTAACTCTTGGTTGATTGTAACCTACATAAATCTAATAACCTTAAATAGGCTTTGCTCTTGTAAGAGCCATTGACGGCTCATAATGAAGGTCTCTAACTCCTAACTTACTAACAAGCTAACTTGCAAATCTTACTTTATTTTATGCTTGATCTTTGAAGTGTTGATGATTTAATTATAAATTATACCTTGTTTGTCAAGTTTGGATATTAATCACTTCTTATGAGTTATGCTTTGAAAAGCTTCTTCAAGCAAGCCTATGAGTTGCCAATGATAACTTGAGGCACTAATCACCCAGAGAGGTTAGTACAGTAGGATCAATTAGTAGTAAGTTAGCCATGATTTTCTTTCCTTTTGATTTTGTTTTCAAAACCACTATTCTAAACACTTCATTAAGTTTTCTTCTTCTTCTCCCTTTTCTACTTCTTTTTTTTTCCTTTTAAATTATTTTAAAACAAACAAGGACTCTTTAACAATTTTATGAAATAACTGGTAAAGATTTTATCGCCTCCCGTTCTTCTGGATTCGAACATTGTAGTATTAAGAGAGACCAAACCACTAAGTCTTTCCATTTTTAATTTTAAAATACACATTTTTGTGCTCGGTTTTCGCTCGATCAAAATTAAAGTGAAGGGCAGAAATAGTTATCAACACTATTGGACTAATCTCTATTTCTTCAAACTAAGGTGGTCTTTCCACCTAAACTCCTTGATAGTGATGTACCAAAATTAATTTGTCCATCGAGTTCCTTATGCATTCACCACCAAGGTACCAAACTCTCTCACGTTTTGAGAGATGACACACTTATATCAAATAAAACTGATGTGCCTTTTGGTACCCATAATTCTTTGGGTCCTTGGGGTTAGTAATTCAAACCCAAATGTTTTTATTTGATAATTTTATTCTATCAAAATAAAATTTTGCAAGATGATCTTTGCGGCCATAATGTGAACAAGAATACACATGGGTATACTTATGAGTATGATGTGTGTGTGCGCATGCCATAAAGTATGTGCATGTGAAGCTTATATCTTTTGAAATAAGGATTTCAATCTCTTATGGTCAAAGGTATATTGGCTCATAGTTGAGCCCAAACAATCAATTTTCTCTTTTAAAATACAAATCTCATTTTTATTAAAACTAGAAAGTTTAGATTTAAAAGAAACTTTATAAGCATTGAAATCTTTTTTAGTATTTTGAAGCAAAAGAGATAATTTTTTTCTTTTGAAACAATACTCAATTTATTTTGTAAAACCTTATTTTCTTTCTTTAACTTCAAAAATTTCTTTTTAAGAATATCATAATTATCTGAAAATTGTTCAAAAGTTTCTCCTAATTTATTTATACTAATATCTTCACAATCTAAATGAGATTCCGAATTCACCTCAAGGGGGCCATCCCCTTAGACCATGAAGAACATGTGTATGGAATCAATCTCACTTTCAGATCCACTATCCGAATGTCAAGTTGTGACTTTCATTACTTTTCTCTTGTCTTTCTTTCCTTGCCACCTTTCTTTTTAGACACTTCTCCTTCGATTCTTGTGATACATTCTTTTCATGTTCTTCACTAAAAGAGTGACTTCTTCACCATCTTCTTACTCATCATCCAAGGTGGTTGAAGTGTTGGCCCAAAAGCTCATCACTCTAGTTTTGATGATGATTAACTCATATAGTTATAGTACTAATGATCTTGTGTTCATTAAGTTTCAAATTTTTGATCAAGATCTTAGTCGGTATTTAACTTCAACAAAAGATTCAAAGTTAACTTTTAATGCTAGCACGTGTTGATTAAAGTGCTCGCGCTTAAAGATCGCATCAAGTACTCAAAGAGGAGTCTAGCCCATGGATTAAAGTTTGGACTAAGTCAAGATGAAGAGAAGGCTTTCAAGAGAAGATTTTCAAGACTTGAGTCTAGTATTTGTAACTGTTAAGATTTTATTTTTAGATAAGATATAAATGATAGATTAGTTGTGGATTGCTCAAGCTCATATACACACACAAAATTTATATAGTGTTCATAAGAAAAGTTTTTCGGTTTTAGTTTTAACCGTTTTGGTTTTGAGCTTCAAAGAATACATATTTGGTTTCATGAATAGTTCTCATCAAAATGAGTTTATATGGTTTATAAGTGTTTTGGATTTCATCCATACAAATTATTGGTTCAAATGTTTAGAAAAACTTATTTTGATGTCTTTAGTTCATGTTTTAAGTTTTGTATTTATCAAAACTTATTTTTGAGTAAATTGTCAAAAATATAGATGTTTCATCTTATATGTATATTGGATCATATCCATACACACTATGCTTCAAAAGTATTTAGATATCTTGTTTTTGTATTTGAACAGGTTTTGAAAATTCGTTTTTCAATTTGAAGTTTGATTTTGAAAAATACGTTTTCAGTTTAAGCTTTAACTTTCATATCGCAAAAATAGTTCAACATGTTTGTAATATGTGTTGATTTTTGATCATACATATTTGTACTTTAATGTATTTCAATGTACTTATTTTTGTGAATTTTTATGAGATTTAAATAAAATTTTAGGGTTTTTATAAGTTAGTTTTTCAATCTTTAAAACCCTGACCTTAGGCTTCTGGCGGTTGGGTCGATCGAACTAGAGCTCGGTCGATCGAGTGATCGACTGATGTGTACAGAACGTGCACAAAGCCCTGTTTTGAGGGCCAGTCGACTCGACGGTCGATCGATCAGAGAGCTTGCTCTCTGATCTGGCACTGGTCGATCGAGCGGTTGACTGACCAAAGAGCAGTGCTCTCTGGTTCTTGCCCGGGTTGACCAATAGGTCAAGACCTGAGTGCGGTCGACCAGCAACCCCAATGGTCTGAAATATGAGCCGTTGGCCAGTCGACTTACAGGTTCTTGCCTGGGTATTAGCCCTAGCTGCTTGTTTGTGTAACTCTATAAAAGGAGGCTATTTTGGTTAGTTTTGTAAAAGATTTTAGAGAAGTTTTTAAGCCAGTTTTTTTCCATCTTTCTCAGAGGTTTTCCGACAAGTTTTTGGGCTTAAATTCCATATCAAAAGGAGAGTTTATCAAGAGAGTTTTTCTTGAGTTATCTAAAGCATTCTTTTGAGTTTTTCTACCACAACATCTATCTAGTTTTCTCACACATGTTTGAACTATCCATTGCTATATCCATCCTCTAGGGACCACTTGTTTGTGAGAGTGTTTTTGGTGATCAAAGTGTAGAGATCACCAAGTTTTCATCTTTATATTTGAGGAGACGAACTTGCGGGTTCGTGTTGTGAAGAGTTCTTGAGGGAGCTCATTGTATAGGTGCGGCCTCAGCAAGCTACTGAGCTTGCGTGTGTTATTCTTGTGGGAATAAGTGAGGGACTTGTGGGATCTCGTTGTAGATGTTGCGGCACCAAGTGATCTTGCGGGATCTTTATAGTGAAAATCCTTCATAGTATTGAAGGCGGGAACGTAGAGAAAATGTGCTCGAATCGCGAAACAAATCTCTCGTATTTGTGATTGCTTAGCTCTCCCTCTCTCACTTGTATTTATATCTTGCATGCTTTTACATTATGCTTATCTATTACATGCTTGATATTGCTTGTGTTCAATTGAATATATGCTTGGGTTTGTTTGTGTGCTCACACCTGTACTTAACCAAGAGAGTCATAGTGACACCTCAACTCTTAATTTAGAGGAATCTTAAGGAGATAATCTAGAGCCCTTCACCAGAAATTCGGCTATACTCTTTGATTATGCTTTGTGTGTAGTGTAATGATTTTTAATTTGCATAAATAGTTTTAATTTTGAATTAGTTTTGTATTTGATTAGCTAGTCACCTATTTACCCCCTCTAAATGACCTACAATTAGTATCAAAGTTTGGTGCTCTTGATTTGGGTCTAACAACCTAGAGTTAAAGATTCTATTTTAGCTAATCACAATATTTGTTCATAACACACACTTGGATTTTATGTCACCTCCTATGTTTGACATTCCTTACTTCCAAAATTGGAAAGTTAATATGTCCATGTAATTAAAAGCTCTAAGAATTCATGTTTATCTTGCCACCAATAAAGATTCATATTGTGTTAATGGCAAGCATCTTAAGGCTAACACAAAAGTCATTCATGCTTTAAAGTTTACCCTAAATGATGATTGTTTATCTAGAGTTACTAACATTGATTCGGCTTTTGTAGTTTAGAACATTCTTCTCTCTCTTGGAGAACAAACGCCACATCACAAGGAGAGTGACTCGGACGATAGAAGTGATGCTTTTAACACATGCTACATGGTCCAAGGGAACGACCCCCTTGAGATAAATTTTGAATCCGAGGTTGATGAAGATGATGACATGTCTTATAATGATCTTACTATGTTTTGTCAAAATCTTCTTGAAAAATATAATTTGTTAAAGGTAGAAAACAAAAAGTTGAAAAAAAATAATAATTTGAAAAAAATAATTTTATTTTAAGAGAAAAAGATTCTTTTAAAAAATAAATTTGAAACTATTTCAAAAGAAAAAGAATCTTTAAAAAGAAAAGTTATTTTGATTGAAAAAGAAAAGGATTTTGCTTTGAAGGAAAAGACTCTTTCAAACAGAAAAATGTTCTGAAGGAAAAAGAAAAGACTTTTAAAAATAAAAAGATTGTTGATACTCATGTTGCTTCTTCTAAAATTGAAAAAGATATTTTTACATTAAAGAAGCACATAGATTGTTTGGGCTCCACTTTGAGCTAATGTGCATTTAATCATAATAAATTATAATCTATGTTTCGCAAGAAATAAGTTCCGTACATTTATGCACATACCCCATGGTATACACATGCACATCATGACCACACCATTCTCATATGTATGCTAGAGTGTACATATGTACACATTGTGGCCTCAAAGGCCATCTTGAAAGATTTTGTTTTGATAAATTAAATTCTTTAAATTTTACAAATAAAAATATTTGGGTTCTTTATAATACTAACTCTCATGGATTCAAAAAGATATGAGTATCAAAATTCTCACCTTTTGTGTTGATGTAGCAGTCGGCTCTCACAAAACATGAGAGGATTGGTGCCTTGATAGTAAATACTATCGGAGCTTGATGGACACACCAATTTGATGCGTCACTATCAAACAAGTATGGTGGGGGGACCACCTCTTGTTTTAGAGAAATAGATTGGCTACATCAGTTTTGGTAACCAATTCTTCCTCCTCTTGAAAATGATTTAAATGCTTATATACTTATATCTTTCTATGCAAATTCTATTAAAACTTGTGTTATACATGTACAATTTTTGAGATACATGCTTTACATGCTCTATTTCTTTTATGTACTCAATTATTTGTTTAATTGTACATTGTATGTCTTAATTTTGATGATTCATGCATAACTATATGATATATCATGCTTTTCAGAAAAAGAATTTTCATATGAATTTTGTTTTGAGTTTTATTATTTATTTTCATGAATATGTCATTTACATGATTATTGTGCACTCACATTTTTTATTTACTCATGATTTTGTTTTCATGAGATTTATATGAGCTTTATAAATTTTGAATGTCAATTTTTGTGTAAAACACATGTTTCATGAAATATATATGATTTGGTTTCATATTGAAGGATCTTTAACTAGTTTTTCAAAACTTATTTTAAAGTAGTTATCTATTCTTTACTTGGTAGTATTTTCAATCTACAACTATTTTTCAAATTCTATTTTTGAAAAATTTTACCCTTAAAGGGCGATTGGTTAGGTGACTATACCTTGTGTGCTTCAATGACTATTTCTTTTATTATGAGTATGAAAGGGTGGATTGATATGTGTTATACACATGATTTTCATATTATTTTATTTTTTTGTATACTCATATGTGTTTTCTATATATGTATGCATCAAATTTCAAGTGACATTTTCATACATACATACATATGATTTCTTGTGCTAGATTAAAAATGTTAATTTTTTATAACACAAATTATTTCTTGCTAAGCTTGATTGAGATTTTAATGACAAATTGGTTTTTCAATTGGTATTATATACAAGCTTAGGCATTATTTAAAAAAGGAAGAAAAGGTTCTTTAAAAACTTTAAATGATTTCATGTTGATGTTTATCTATAATATTTATGTTTATCTTCAAATGGTATATCAACATTTGTTGGTAGCAAAATATGTTTTGTTGATTACAAATAGTTTCAAAATTTGTTTTGAATTGGTATCAAAATTTGTTTAAAAATAGATTTTTAAAATTTGTTTGAAATGTATTACTTATATGCAAGGGAAGCTTAACATCTCCTCTATATATAGATTCATGCTGAGTGTTTTACATATTGAGGAGTTTGACCTCTCTTCTTTATGCGATACACGTATGTAGGGAGAGTTTAACATCTCCATCTATACATTGTATATTATGCTTATGTGGGCTAGGGTCTAGTCATCCCTTCTCCATGTAATGCATGTATGCGGAGGAGTTTACCTAACGGTCTCTCCTCTTCTTGAATTTATATTGTATATACATTTTTCTTGATTGTTTATCTTCACCTCCTTGTTGATGAGTTGACTAAAAGGGGGAGAAGAATTTAGAGAATTTATATATGCATGTTTAATATTTATTGTTTATGTATATATGTTTGTTTAGTTTATGTACTTCATTAAATATCTTATGTTTTATTGTTATGCATGAGTTAAGGGAGAGCTTCTATGAAGCTTATCTTTAACCATGTATATATAACTCCATGAGTTTTTGTCATCATAAAAAAGGGGAGATTGTTGGCCCAAAAGCCTATCACTCTAGTTTTGATGATGATTAACTCATGTAGTTATAATACTAATGATCTTGTATTCATTAAGTTTTAGATTTTTGATCAAGATCTTAGTCAGTGTTTAGCTTCAACAAAAGATTTAAAGTCAAGTTTTGAAGCCAGCGCATATTGATTCAAGAGCTCGTGCTTCAAGATTGCATCAAGTACTCAAAGAGGAGTCTAGCTCATGGATTAAAGTTTGGACCAAGTCAATATGAAGAGAAGATTTTCAAGACTTGAGTCTAGTATTTGTAAGTGTTAAGATTTTATTTTTAGATAAGATGTAATGATAGATTGGTTGTGGATTGCTCAAGCTCATGTACATACACAAAATTTATATAGTATTTTCATAAGAAAAGTTTTTTGGTTTTTGTTTTAACCGTTTTGATTTTGAGCTTCAAAGAATACATGTTTGGTTTCATAAATAGATTTCATCAAAATGAGTTTATATGTGTTTTGGATTTCATCCATATACATTGTTGGTTCAAATATTTAGAAAAACATATTTTGATGTCTCTAGTTTATGATTTTAAGTTTTGTATTTATCAACTTATTTTTAAGCATATTGTCAAAAACATAGATATTTCATCTTATATGTGTATTGGATCATATTCATACACACTATACTTCAAAAGTGTTTAAATATCTTGTTTTTGTATTTGAACAAATTTTGAAAAATTTATTTTTCAATTTGAAGTTTGATTTTGAAAAATATGATTTTTTGTTTAAGTTTTAACTTCCAAATCACAAAAATAGTTCAACAAGTTTGTAATATGTATTGATTTTTGATCACAAATATTTGTACTTCAAAGTATTTCAATGAACTTATTTTTTTGGATTTTTATGGGATTTAAATAAAATTTTAGGATTTTTACAAGTTAGTTTTTCAATCTTTAAAACGCTGACCTTAGGCTTCTGGCCGTTGACCGATCGGTCGATCGAACCAGAGCTCGGTCGATCAAGCGGTCGACCTATGTGCACAGAACATGCACAAAACCCTGGCTTGAGGGCCGATCGATCTAGAGAGCTTGCTCTCTGGTTCTGGCCCTGGTCGACCCACCAAAGAGCAGTGCTCTCTGGTTCTTACCTCAGTTGACCGAGCGATCGACGGATAGGTCCAGACCTGGGTGCGGTCGACCGGGTGGTCCACTGGCAACCCCAGCGGTTTGAAATATGACCGTTGGTCGGTCGACCGGTAGGTCATCTGGCCTGGGTATTAGCCCCAACGACTAATTTTTGTAACTCTAGAAAAGGGAGTTGTTTTGGCCAGTTTTGTAAAAGATTTTAGAGAAGTTTTTAAGCTAGTTTTTCTCATCTTTCTCCGAGGTTTTCCAACAACTTTTTTAGCTTTAAATTCCATATCAAAAGGAGAGTTTATCAAGAGAGTTTTTCTTGTGTTATCTAAAACATTCTCTTGATTTTTTTCACCACAACATCTATCTAATTTTGTCACACAAGTTTGATCTATCCATTGCTATATCTATCTTCTAGGGATATTTGTTTGTGTGAGTGTTTTTGGTGATCAAAGTGTAGAGATCACCAAGTTTTGATCTTTATATTTGAAGAGGCGAACTTGCGGCTTCATGTTGTGAAGAGTTCTTGAGGGAGGTCTTTGTAGAGGTGCAGCCTCGGCAAGCTAGTAAGATTGCGCATATTATTTTTGCAGGAAGAAGTGAGGAAATTGCGGGTCCAAGAGTTCTTGAGGGAGCTCGTTGTAGGTGTTGCGGCATCAAGTGTTCTTATGGGGTCGTTATAGAGGAAATCTTTCATAGTGTTGAAGGCGGGGACGTTGAGCAAGTGTGCTCAAATCTTGAAACAAATCTCCATATTTGCGATTGCTTATCTCTTACTCTCTCACTCGTGTCTATATCTTACATGCTTTTATATTGTGCTTATTTATTACATGCTTGATATTGCTATTGGACTTGATTTTGATGATACATTTGCTAAGCCATTTCTTTGGAGCTCTATCTTAGAAGCATATTCAAGAGTCCTACATGCTCAAGACTTTTCAAAGATAATGGCTATGGATGTGTATTATATGGTTTATTAGAATGTTAAAAGCCTTGAACACATGCACACTTTATAAGCCATATAACCAAGCATAGCCGACTTAGACCACCTATATTCGACTTACTCCTAACTATAGTCGACTTAATTTTGCTTCAGATACATACCAACTCTCTGTTTCTGTTCTGCATACCATGATTAGTCAACTTATACTTTCCCTAGTCGACTAATATTGTTGTAGTCGACTTATATATAAACTGCTGGTCGACTAAGTTCAGTTTCCAGAAACATGTCAATTGTATCAGACCTTCCTTAATCGACTTGCCCTCTTTATAAGTCGACTACTATAGGTAAAACTTGTTTCTATTGGCCTAGAGGCCGGCCTAGAGGCCGATCACTCTAGTTTTGATGATGATTAACTCATGTAGTTATAGTACTAATGATCTTGTGTTTAATTAGTCTCAGATATTTGATCAAGATCTTAACTAGTGTTTAGCTTCAACAAAAGATTTAAAGTCAAGTTTTGGAGTTAGTACATGTTGATTTAAGACCTCGCGTATCAAGATTGCATCAAGTACTCAAGAAGAGTCTGCCTCATTGGATCAAGGTTTAGACCAAGTCAAGAAGGAAAAGAAGATTTTCAAATAGAAGATTTCCAAGAAGACTTATATCGGGTTTTGTAAGTGTCAAGATTTTATTTTTAGATAAAATATAAAGGATAGATTAGTTGGTGGATTGCTCAAGGTCATATACACTCACACACAAGATTTATATGTATTTTCATAAAAAAGTTTTTGTTTTAGAAAATACCGGTTTGATTTTTAAGCTTCAATATATACATGTGTTTTATCAAAACTTATTTTAGAGCTTATTGCAAAAATATAGATATCTCATCGTATATGGGAAGTGGATCATATCCATACACACTAAGCTTTAAAAGTGTTTAAAATATCTTGTTTTTGTATTTGGAGAAGTTTTAAAAAAATCGATTTTGAAAATACAGATTTTTGTATAAGCAAAATTTCTATATTACAAAATAGTTCAAATTGTTTGTAATGTACTTTGATTTTTAATCAAACATGTTTGTATATCAAAGTATATTAATAAACTTATTTTTATAGAATTTATGAGAATTTATGAGATTTTATTGAAGGTAAAAAATCATATTTTAATCCCTTAAAAATGTTGGATCTGGTCTTCTACTGGTCGACAAGACGGTCGACCGCGACAGAAGTTGGTCGACCGGTTCGGTCGACCAATGTGCACAGACGTGCACAACCTGTTTGGCTGGAGGGCCAGTCGACCGCCAGAGAGCTCTGCTATCTGGATCTGGCCCCGGTCGACCGAGCGGTTGATCGGCAAAAAGCTTTTGCTATCTGTATTCAGGCCTCGGTCGACCGACTGGTCGGCTGATGGCACAACGGTCAGAAATCTGACCGTTAGCCGGTCGACCGGGCGGTCGATCGACAGCAGAAAATTCTGCTGAGTTGTCCCCAACGGCTATATTTTTAGGCCTATAAATTGGGGCTATTTTAAATCTTATTTGAAGTGGGTTCTCAAGGTAGTTTTTCTTACTTTTCTAAGTGTTTATCTCCACTTGTTTTAGAGCCAAATACTTGCATATCAAAAGGAGAGTTTTTCAAGAGTGTTTTGAAAAAGAGATTTCTTGAATTTCTCACCACAAATTCTATCCAAGTTTTTCTCACACATAGTTGAGTTATCCATTGCTACATCAATCCTATAGGGATCTTTGTTGTGAGAGAATTTTAGGTGATCAAAGTGAAATTACACCTAGAGGGGGGGTGAATAGGTGTAATGCTAATCAATAAACAAGAAATGTACAAATTAAAAATGAGATGATGCAACGATCACTCAAAGCAAGATTAGAAGCCGAATACCCCTGAAGGGCTCTGAACTTCTTCCTCGTGATTCCTCTAAATAAGAGTTTGAGATGCCAATGCAATCTTGTTGTAAGAGTATAGATCGGCAATATGAAAAAGAAAGAATAGAAAGAGAAAGCCAGAAGTAAACTAATCGCAAACAAAAAGATTTGTTTCGAGGTTCGAGCACCCAGCTCTACGTCCCCGCCTTCACCCAGAAGGATTCCCAATCCACTATAATTTTCATAAAGGATTACAATACTCGGGAGTACCCAACTCCTCAATCACACTCCTCTAGTCCAGAGGTAGTATAGTCACAAGTACAATAATCAATTGGTGATCAAAAGACCACAAACTCTCTTTTACAACCTCTTACAGAGTGGAATATAATTTTTGGCTCAAGAAGTAAAGTGAGAGAAAATTTCAGTAGTAGAGACTATGGAGACTTGAAAAACAATAGAAAACTTTTGCAATTGAAAGAACTTTGAAAATGAAAGCAAGTAAACTTTTCTTCTCTTTTGAAAAACTTGAAATTTGGATATTTTTCTTGTGAAAAACAAAAGACCAATGACCTCTATTTATAGGAAGTGAATACATACCATTCATAATTGATACTAGGTCATCAGGGTAGAGTTTAGCCACTAGGAAATCAGAAATAGCTGTAGGAATCATTAAAAACAAAACAGATTTCAAGAAATAGCCGTTGGGGCTTCTGGACGACTGTCAGTCGACGGGCGGGTCAACCGGCAGGCCACCTGGCAAAAGAGCCGGGCTTCGGTCGACCGGTCCGGTCGACTGCCGGTTATATAAAAAAGAAACATTGAGCGACCGGTAGACGGGCCGGTCGACCGACAAAACCCGAGAGTTGGGGTCTAGCAGTCGGTCGATGGTCGGTCGACCGCAAGGTCTGTCGGTCGACTGGCCCGGTCGACCGGCAGACGTGCACAGACATGCACGCCCAAGGCCACAAGGCCTGGTCGACCGTCCGGTCGACCGATCTGGCCTGAAATAGATCCGGTCGACCGGGCTGGTCGACCGTAAAGGCCTGAAACAGTTTTTATAAAGAAAATTTTAAACTTTGAATGATTTTTGAAATATTTTTAAATGATTTGAAGTTTAAGTAGCATGCTTGATTGTTATTTATTTTTGCATATTTTTTCACATCCATACCATGCATTATATCAATAAAAATGTGTTTTTTACTCTTTTTCTCTCTATTTTTGCAGGTCCAATATTAATGGAGAAGAGGCCCATAATCCATGGAAATATCAAGAATTAAAAGGGATTAATCAAAGTCCAAAAGAGAAGCCCAAGAGTTTAGCCCAGGTTCTGGAGTTATCCACACACCCTGTCAGCATTCTAGAAGAACCACGTGGCTAACAGAATGCAACAAATTCGCAACAGAATCCGCTGGCGCAACGGCCAAGATTTTGCCGCGGAAACGCGGCTCTTGCCGCGATTCCGCGGCAGTTATCTAGCCGTTGAGCCAGCGATTGATCCCACGGTCAGGATGTGAGGTCCTCCTCTTCTGAAGCCTATAAATAGACTGCCAAGGACTCTGCGAAAAAGAGGAGGAGAGATTAGAGGAAAGAGCTTGTAATTTTTAGGTTTTTCTCTAGGTTTTTAGTGCTCTTAGTCTTCTTCTTCCTCCTAGAAATTCTGCAAGAGAGAGATAGAGAGAGAGTGAAAGCTTGTAATCCAAGGTGTGACAACTTGAAGCAAGGATTAATCCAATCTCCCTTCTCATCTATTGCAATTTCTAGTGCTTTACATTTCTTGCATTTACTTTCTTCAAGCTTTACATTTCTAGCATTTCCTTTCTATATTGAATTGTTGTTTTCTTTCATGGCAATGTCTAGCTAACTTCTTCTAACATGACTAGCTAACCACTAACCTTGCTAACTTCTAACTCTTGGGTGATTGCTAACTTTTCATCTTGCAATTTTGAGTCTCTTTCATCCCCAATGAAGATGATGAGTTGTTTTCATTCTTGGCGAATTCTTGTTGTAATTCCATATGATTCATGTGTGCCTCATTTAGAGCCTTGTCTTTAGAACAAGTGCCTTGATGGAACATGGAGATGGATCACCAACCATTTGCTATTTGTTGTACAACTTTCTTACTTCAATGCTAACTTGATTTATGGCCTTGAATGACTAATGAATCTTGTATCTTCTTCCTTAGCATCCTTTGAGTGACACTCCTCGAGTCCACCATTGAAATTCTATCTTGAGAGCCGATGAAATCAATGAGGCTACAAGACAAGTCCAAGAAGATCACCCATCTATCAAGTGGGAAAGTAACTTGACCAACAAGTAAGGCAAACATTTGCCGATGAATCAACATGAGGCATGCATCACCATAATGGAGATTAGTAAGTTAGCAAATTAGAAAGGTTAGCTAGTCATGGTTTCTCCCATCTAAAAGTTCTTCGAAGTTTTTCTTCCCTTAGTTTTCTTTCTAAAGCTTTTCAAGTTTTCTTTTCTTTCTTTACATCGCTTTTCTTTTCATGCACAAATCCATCACAAATTCTTTCACCTATTTTTCCATGTCTTTTTCATTCTTTTGAACAAAGAAGAACACTCGTTTTCTTTCTTCATAATTCGACCGTTAAAGCTTCTATCGCGAGCTCTCCCTGAGAATCGACCCGTATTAGCTATACTACTACGGTGATTCGGAAGGAGTACATTAAGCATTGTGAATACATTTTGAAGTGAGTAAGCACCAAAGGTTGTTTCTAAACCTTCTCTCTTTTGTTGAATATTTGTGCAATTCTACTCCCCTACATTAAGCATTGTGAATATCAAGATTTCCACTCCCTCACAATTTTCAAAATTCAAATCCCTAGGTTTCTACATATCACTTCTCCCCTAGGGTCAAACTCCTTCACAAAAATTCTAATTTCAAATCCCTAGGGTTGTAAATATTACTTTTCACCTAGGGATAAAATTGAGACTCTCAACCTTTTCCCTCCTATAAATATCCTATTTACCCTACCCTTCTTCTCTCAAACACAAAACACCTTCCAGATCTGCAAACCCTCCTCAAACGGCCGCTCCCAGAAAATTTCTGCTCCCCTAATTCCTCTAGCCTGCCGCGCTTCCGCGACCCAGGCCACAGATCCGCGGCATTCTTGAAGACTCCGGAGCGCCGCCAAGGATTCTACCGGTCGATTTCTGACGCTTGTGACCGATCTGGTGCCACAGATTCCATTAGCCTTCTCCTGTGCCCTCTGCACACCAGGATTTTTCCCCTCACGAATTCCGGGGGCAGTTTGAATTTCAATCTCTCAATTTTATTGATTTGATCTATATATGTAGCATGGCACCCAACATATTTGCTGAAAGGGATTTTGGAAAAATTTTGTGTGATCCTAATGGCTATGGACATATATTCCTAGATCGGATTAGGGCATGGGATTGGTATGCTTTAGTGTATGATAATTCTGAAAACGATGCTTTTTATTGTCCTGAATTGGTGGCACTGTTCTACACATCCATTGACCATGCATCCGTAGATATACACACGTATCAATTCACCGTGCACATGCCCTTGGGCGACTTGTTTATCACGCTTCCTCTCCTTGAGGAAATCACCAGTGTCTCTAGTGTCACACAACATAGCGACCCTCTCCCACTTATCGATTACATGACAATTATGGGGGCTCGCTGTATGGAGCAAGACCGCGGGCTAAAGGCCAGCACCACTTTTAGAAACGTACACTGCGTTGGACGCTGGATCCAACGTAACATCTTAGGTCTGGACCACACAACGTCATTCAACCGCCCGGTGTTGCAGATAATTTACGACTTGATGACTAGGCAACACACGGTCTGTCTAAACAAGACCATCTTCCACGCAATACTTGCCAACTCCTCACGCACCCGTGGTGCCAAACACTCTCACCCCATTCTGATTACACGTCTGTGTAGGACTTTCCTACCAGACGCCGTATTTGATTCTTTTGATCGGGTGTTTGTGACACCAGAGCGACCCGCTAGCTCTTATAACAGTTGTTTGCATGCGGTTTGGACCCCTAGTGTCCAGCCCGAAGATGTGCCGGTGGAGTCCTCTTCTGAGAAAGTTTAGAGGAGGAAGATGAGCCTCAATTTTGGCGTCAGGATCCCCCAACAGATTCACGTGCCTTCATGTCCACCATTTGGAAGGGCATGAAGAAGATTTTTAGGGGGCAGGTTCGACTAAGGAAGAAAGTGAAGGAGCAATCCACTAGGTTGGACCGCATTGAGGCAGGGTTACGGCGATCTTAGTCGGCTGGACCCAGCACCACCGCTGGTCCAAAACGGCGGAGGGAGTGATTTTATACCTTTACCTATTTCATGCATTTTTTATTGCATACATTGAGGACAATGCATGAGATAGGTATGGGGGGGTAGATTCTAACCTAGGATTTTTATTTTCTTTTTAGGTCTTTTATTTTTTCTTTTTAGGATTTTAATTTTCTTTTTAGGTTTTTATTTTCTTTTAGATTTTACCTTTCTTGGTAGATTTTTATTTTTCTTTTAGATTTTACTTTTTCTTTTTAGAAAAATAAAAAAATAATAAAAAAATATAAAAAAAAATAATCATAAAAAAAAGAAAAGAAGAAATTTTTGATCCATGTTTAAAGAATCAAGCTTGACTTTAGGGATTAAGGAAGCTCTTAACTATGATTTCTAATTATAAGTCAAAAAGAGGAGTTTTGTTAGATTTTTAGGTTAAGTAATAAAGGATAAGAAAGATTACTAGATTTTAATTCTTTCTTTAGGATATATACATTAAACATATTGAAGGATTAATCAAAGACTTTGTGACTCTATTTACATATATATATAATAAAAAGAAATAGAGAAAAAAAGAAAAAATAATAATATGTATATAAATAACTAAATAAATACTTAGCCACTAATTAAGCTGGTTAGCCGTGCCTCAAGAAGCATTGCCAATCACGCCTAAAGTGGTTAAGTCCTTAGTATTCATAGCCTAGTTTACTCGAGTCATCGAACCTTAGGGATGTATCTTCATCTGGTGCCCTAAGACCGACTGGTTTGGGAGTCATCGGTAAGAGGCTCGCTACAAGGGTAAATTAGAAAGCCTAAGGAATGCTAAGGAAATGTAAATAAATAAATATTGTATATATAAAAAAATAAAAAAATAAAAAAAAAGAAATGTTATATATATTAGTAAATAAATGAACTTAGTCTGAGAAAGATCCCTCATATTTATAGATGTATATATACTAGGATTGATGCAAAATCCGGTTTTTGATCTTTTCCTTAAAACTTAACCTAAGTTGAAGACAAACTCTAAATAGACGCTTATAAGAGGAATGACAAGTTTAGGGTAACCTGAAACCTATAACTCAAGTAAGATTCTTGAAAACATGGATCAAAAGGTTTCACTAACACTTTTATTTTTTCTTTATGGATTTTGTGGGTGCAATCCGCTGAAAACCCTCAGGAGACAACACTCCTCCTCTGGGGTACCCTAGAGGTTTAACGGCTTGTTGCACATGCTCAGTGCAATCGTGTCACCTACGAAAGTGGTGCAATAATCTAGTTAGGATTTTTCTTTCTTTTTTGCTCGGGGACGAGCAAAAGCTAGGTATGGGGGTGTGATTGTTATTCATTTTTGCATATTTTTTCACATCCATACATGCATTATATCAATAAAAATGTGTTTTTTACTCTTTTTCTCTCTATTTTTGCAGATCCAATATTAATGGAGAAGAGGCCCATAATCCATGGAAATATCAAGAATTAAAAGGGATTAATCAAAGTCCAAAAGAGAAGCCCAAGAGTTTAGCCCAGGTTCTGGAGTTATCCACGCGCCCTGTCAGCATTGTAGAAGAATCACGTGGCTAACAGAATGCAACAAATCCGCAACAGAATCCGCTGGCGCAAAGGCCAAGATTCTGCTGCGGAAACGCGGCTCTTGCCGTGATTCTGCGGCAGTTATCTGGCCGTTGAGCCAGCGATTGATCCCACGGTCAGGATGTGAGGTCCTCCTCTTCTGAAGCCTATAAATAGACTGCCAAGGACTCTGCGAAAAAGAGGAGGATAGATTAGAGGAAAGAGCTTGTAATTTTTAAGTTTTTCTCTAGGTTTTTGGTGCTCTTAGTCTTCTTCTTCCTCCTAGAAATTCTGCAAGAGAGAGATAGAGAGAGAGTGAAAGCTTGTAATCCAAGGTGTGACAACTTGAAGCAAGGATTAATCCAATCTCCCTTCTAATCTATTGCAATTTCTAGTGCTTTACATTTCTTGCATTTACTTTCTTCAAGCTTTACATTTCTAGCATTTCCTTTCTATATTGAATTGTTGTTTTCTTTCATGGCAATGTCTAGCTAACTTCTTCTAACATGACTAGCTAACCACTAACCTTGCTAATTTCTAACTCTTGGGTGATTGCTAACTTTTCATCTTGCAATTTTGAGTCTCTTTCATCCCCGATGAAGATGATGGGTTGTTTTCATTCTTGGCGAATTCTTGTTGTAATTCCATATGTTTCATGTGTGCCTCATTTAGAGCCTTGTCTTTAGAACAAGTGCCTTGATGGAATATGGAGATGGATCACCAACCATATGCTATTTGTTGTACAACTTTCTTACTTCAATGCTAACTTGATTTATGGCCTTGAATGACTAATGAATCTTGTATCTTCTTCCTTAGCATCCTTTGAGTGACACTCCTCGAGTCCACCATTGAAATTCTATCTTGAGAGCCGATGAAATCAATGAGGCTACAAGACAAGTCCAAGAAGATCACCCATCTATCAAGTGGGAAAGTAACTTGACCAACAAGTAAGACAAACATTTGCCGATGAATCAACATGAGGCATGCATCATCATAATGGAGATTAGTAAGTTAGCAAATTAGAAAGGTTAGCTAGTCATGGTTTCTCCCATCTAAAAGTTCTTCGAAGTTTTTCTTCCCTTAGTTTTCTTTCTAAAGCTTTTCAAGTTTTCTTTTCTTTCTTTACATCGCTTTTCTTTTCATGCACAAATCCATCACAAATTCTTTCACCTATTTTTCCATGTCTTTTTCATTCTTTTGAACAAGAAGAACACTCGTTTTCTTTCTTCATAATTCGACCGTTAAAGCTTCTATCGCGAGCTCTCCCTGAGGATTGACCCGTATTAGCTATACTACTACGGTGATTCGGAAGGAGTACATTAAGCATTGTGAATACATTTTGGAGTGAGTAAGCACCAAAGGTTGTTTCTAAACCTTCTCTCTTTTGTTGAATATTTGTGCAATTCTACTCCCCTACTCTTTCCTTATCAATGCTATAGAGGATGAAATACATGTTTTAAACTAGATATAAAATTTAAAATATTTTGAGACATGTTTATCAATCAAACATGCACCAAAACCAACATAACTAAAAACTTGTATTTTGAAAAGTGCATTTGTGTGTGAGTGTTTTCTTGAGCACAACTATCATATCCTTACTCTTTAACATACTAATTCTTACAATGGTTCTAGGTGACTACAAGATCTTCAATTTGAGCTTTTCAATATGCATCATTGAATAACTTGAATTCTTGATCCCGTATTGAGTCAACTTGAGTCAATCATTACCTTCTTTTAGGGAAGAAAACATCTTAAATCTTTAGAACCCTAAAACAATTTTAAAAAATTAAACAAAATTAGTACAAATAACTATATATGTTTTGAATCATCAAACTCTAAAATCGGGTGATTGTACCCTTGGGCCAACAATCTCCTCCTTTTTGCTGATGACAAAACATATGAGTTATTTAACAAAAAAATGGGAAAGGGAGCTTGGAGGTCCCCTCAAATCATGCTATATATATGAATGGATCTATATATATGAATGGATTGCATGAGAAAGAAAACATCAAGAGATCTAGAGAAATAAGAAAAACATAACTCAAAACAATAACTCTTTAAACAATAACTCAAAACAATAACTAACTCTTTCTCCTCCTTTTTGTCATGCATCAAAAGGGTAAAAAAAAAAACATTATTGAAGACTAAAAAAAGGTTTCATGAATCCATAACACAAACATTCAATTCACCACAAATAAAGGAAAATCTATTATAATCTAGTGGTTTTGTAAAAATATCAGCAAGTTGAAAATCGGTAGAAACATAATCAATTTCAATATCACCTTTCTCATAATGATCTCTAAGAAAGTGATATCAATTGTCAATGTGCTTTGTCTTACTATGTTGATTTGCATTTTTAGTCATATGAATAGTACTAGTATTATCACAAAATATTTTAATATGGTCATAATGCAAATCATAGTCATGGAGAGTATGTTTCATCCAAAGGACTTGTGCACAACAAGCCCCTGTCGCAATATACTCCGCCTCGGCGGTTGAGAGTGCTACCGAATTTTATTTCTTGGAAGACTATGAAACAAGACAATTACCGAGAAATTCACATGTTCCACTAGTACTCTTCCTATCCACTCTACAACCCGCATAGTCGGCATCCGAAAAACTCATCATTGAGAATTATCTGATCTTCGAATACCATAGACCCATTCCAATAGTGCCCTTAAGGTATCGAATAATGCGTTTTACTGCAATCAAGTGGGACTCTTTAGGGCAAGATTGGAATCTAGCACAAAGACACACACTAAACATAATATCCGGCCTACTAGCCGTTAAATACAACAAACTACCAATCATGCTTCTATATAATTTTATGTCTACACTCTTACCTTGGTCATCCTTGTCAAGCTTAGTAGTGGTAGCCATGGGAGTGTTGCAAGTTTTTGAGCTTTCAAGTCCAAATTTCTTGATGAATTTCTTAGTGTATTTGACTTGACTTATGAAGATCCCATCATTCCTTTACTTGATTTAGAGTCCAAGAAAATAATAAAATTCATCCATCATAGACATTTCAAATTCATGCTGCATACAAGATTCAAACTCCTGCAAAGAGATCCATTAGTAGAACCAAAAATGATATCATCAATATAGATTTGTACAATAAGAATGTCACTACCAATATGTTTAGTAAATAAAGTGGCGTCTACTTTGCCTTTAACAAAATCATTTGATAACAGAAAGAAGAAAGTCTTTCATACCAAGCTCTTAGAGCTTGTTTTAAACCATACAATGCCATATCTAGTTTGAAAACAAAATCTAGATGTATATGATCAACAAAATCGGAGGGTTGTTCAACATATACTTCCTCTTCAATAACATCATTTAAAATGCACTTTTTACATCCATTTGGAAAAGTTTGAAAATTTTATAGGATGCATAAGCTAGTGTGATCCGTATGGCTTCTAGTCGTGCTACGGGTGCAAAGGTTTCCTCAAAGTCGATTCTCTCAACTTGGGTGTTACCTTGGGCCACTAACCTAGCTTTATTCCTAACAACATTTCCTGACTCATCCAACTTGTTCTTAAAAATCTACTTAGTACCAATAATTGGTCTATCATGGGGTCTAGGAACAAGATGCAAAACTTGGTTACGCTCAAATTGATTGAGCTCTTCTTGCATAGCAATCAACCAATCTGAGTCACCCTCGGCTTCGAGGATGTTTTTGGGTTCAAAATGAGATATGAATGCATAATGCCCACACAAGTCATGGAGTTTGGAGCAAGTGGTTACTCCCTTTGATACATCACCTATGATGAGATCTTTGGGATGATATATAGCGTATCTCTAATCTTTAGGAAGTGGTTGTGATGTTTCCACTTCATCCTTTTGACCTTCCACATCATCCTTTTGAATATCACCATTTGGTTCTTGCTTGTCTTCTTGGATGGGTAAGTCCATCAAGGATATTTTCTCCATGTCTTCACCTAAAGAGTCATTCTCTACAATATTCTTAACAAATGCATTAGACTCTTCAAATTTAACATGCAAAGATTCTTCAATAGTAAGTGAAGATTTATTAAACACTCTAAATGTTTTGCTAGTGTTAGAGTAACCAACAAAAATTACTTCAAAAGCCTTAGCATCAAATTTTCCCAAATTATCTTTGGTGTTCAAGACAAAACATTTGCATCCAAAAACTTTAAATACGAAACATTTGGTTTTCTCAAATGATACATTTCAAAGGAAGTTTTGGAAGTGTTTTTACAAAGGTAAATTCGGTTTGATATATAGCATGCGGTGTTTACGTCCTCGACCCATAAATATTGGGGAGCCCGTATTCACTTATCATGGTCCTAACCATTTCTTGAAGAGTTCTATTCTTTCATTCAACGACTCTATTTTGTTGTGGAGTTCTAAGACATAACATTTCATGCTTAATTCCATTATCATCACAATAAGTCATAAAAAGTTGGTTGACAAACTCACCACATCTATCACTTCTTATGCGTAAAATCGAAAGACCTTTTTCTTTTTCAGCCCGTTTTCAGAAAATCTTAAAATGTGAAAAAGTTTAATCTTTATACTCCAAAAAGAAAATCCATGTGAAACGAGAGAAATCATCAACTAAAATAAATACATATTTATTACCATTTAAACTTTTAGTTTTAGTTGGTCCAAATAGATCCATGTGAATCAATTCTAATGGCCTAGATGTCATGATATCCTTAATTAGTTTGAACGAGGACTTAGTTTGTTTCTCAAGTTGGCACGCATCACAAATGCGGTCCTTCTCAAACTTCAAATGAGGAATATCTTTCGCCGATTCCTTAGAATTGATTCTAGAAAGATGATCAAAGAAGCATGGCCTAATCTTCTATGCTATAACCATGAAATCTCATCAAAAACATTTAAATATTTGGTAGTGCAATCTAAATTTAGCATATCAATAATGTAGACGTTATTTTCACGAAATCCAGTGAGAATACATTCATTGGTTTTACAATTATAAATTTTGCAAGAAGATTCATCAAAAATAACTTTGGAATCACGATCACATAGTTGACTAATACTAAGTAAATTATGTTTAAGCCCAACAACAAGAACTACATTTTCTATCAAAGGAAATGTACCAATCTTGATGTTACCTATACCGATAATGGTGCCCTTGGAGTCATCACCGAAGGTGACGGTGCCACCTTCAACATACCTTGATAGGGTTGCAAAATTATTGATGTCCCATGTCATGTGCGGCGAACAACCACTATCAAGTAGCACTGCTCTCTACGTCTTTGAGTCTTGGTGTGTACCTATATCAAATGATTGAATGGTTGATTTTGGTACCCACATTTTCTTGGGTCTTAAAATGTTAGTGTTTCTAACCCAAACATGATTATTCATACTATTTATATGATCATAACTAAATTTGGCTAAATAACCATTTCAGCCACAATAAGTACATTTATAAATTTTCCCATATTTAAAAGCATAATGACCATGTGGTTTATGAACATGTGATTTGTGAACATGTGGTGTTTTAGCATGATTGGCATGTGATGTGTTGGCATGATGAACATGTGGAACATGTGATGGTTTATTATGTTGAACATGTGAAGTGAGCAAGTGTTTCTTTGAAAACATTTCCTTTAGTTTAGTATTGTTAAAAACACATTCTTTTAGAACATTTCCCAAATCACTTATTTTAGTTTTTAACAAAGAAATCTCATTTTCATCAATTTTAAGGTATTTAGCTTTGCATGAAACTCTATATGCTCAAAATCTCTTTGTGTTGAAATAATAGTGGAAGATAATCATCTTTTTCTCTTGTAGTAATAGTATTATGATTGTTAAGCATATCATTTTCCTTTTTCAATTTCAACATTCTTTCTTCTTAGAGTCATAATTTTCTGAAAGTTCTAAGAAAGCTTGTAATAGCTCATCTTTACTTATTTCAGTGTCATCATAAGATGTTTCGGGAGTTACCTCACGTGTATTTGTCATGAAACATGTTTGCCGTGTCAACTTCATCTTCGGATTCACTTTTCGAATCCTAAGTGGCTTTGAATGCCTTCTTTACAAACGGCTTCTTTTGCTTCATGGAGGAAGATACCTTGTTCATGAAATTTGGACATTCGGCCATGATGTGTCCAGGTTTCCGACAGTTGTAGCAAATGATTTTCTTCTCCTCCTCCCCTTCTCATCGCCTTCCATAGTTGAGCTTTTTCTTGTGATACATCTTTTCACATTTCTCACAAGAAGAGATAGTTCTTCATCGTTCTCTTCATCTTCTTCATCATCGGAGATGTTGGAGGTAGACTTGAAAGCAATAAACTTATTCTTTTGAGGCACGGTTTCCTCTCTAGCCTTTTTCTCTATCTTATGAGTCTTAAGATTACCAATAAGACTTATGAGCTCCATCTCGTCCTTGTCGTTCAATTCCTTTAAGGTGGTAGCTTTGATTTCCCATGATGGAGGGAGAGCACGAATCACCTTATGCACCTTTTGGTCGTTGTCGATTTCATCACGTAGTGAAGCAAGAGCATTTGTGATTTTAGTAAACTTAGTAATCATATCATCAATAGATTCATTTTCTTGCATTTTAAAACTTTCATATTGAGAACGCAAGAGATCAATTTTAGCTCTCTTGACTTGTGATGTTCCCTCATGAGTGACCAATAAGTGTTGTCAAATCTCATAGGCGGATTGCAATGGATAACCCGTGTTAAGTCATCCTCATTTAAAGCTAAAAGTAAGGCATTTTGAGCCTTTGAGTTTGCCTCAAATTCCAAGGAGGTAAGATCCGACCAAGTGTTCTCCTCACCTTGAGGCGCACTATAGGGCTTGTTCAAGGTCTTAGCAACTCGGCTACCTAGAGATTGCAAAAATATATTCATCATAACTTTTCATATAGAAAAGTTAAGTCCATCAAATTTGGGAGGGGACTTAATATTATCGGCCATCTTTACTAGTATATGAATGAAGATATGAAAATAGTGATTAGCAAATTATAAGATCTCTCTAAGGATGTGAAGTCAAAAACTAGAGTCCTAACTCTGATACCAATTGAAATTACACCTAGAGGGGGTGAATAGTGTAGTGCTAATCAATAAACAAGAAATGCACAAATTAAAAATGAGATGATGCAACGATCACTTAAAGGCCACCGGCAGATGTGCACAGACGTGCACGCCCAAGGCCACAAGGCCCGGTCGACCGTCCGATCGACCGATCTGGCCTGAAATAGATTCGGTTGACCATAAAGGCCTAAAATAGTTTTTATAAAGAAAATTTTGAACTTTGAATGATTTTTGAAATACTTTTAAATGGTTTGAAGTTTAAGTAGCATGCTATAGGGGATGAAATAGATGTTTTAAACTAGATGTAAAAATTTGAAATATTTTGAGACAAGTATATCAATCAAACATGCGCCAAAATCAACATAACCAAAGCTTGTATTTTGAAAAGTGCATTTGTATGTGGGTGTTTTCTTGAGCACAACTATCATATCCTTACTCTTTAACATACTAATTCTTACAATGATTCTAGGTGACTACAAGATCTTCAATTTGAGCTTTTCAATATGCATCGTTGAATAACTTGAATTCTTGATCCCGTATTGAGTCAACCTGAGTCAAGCATCACCTTCCTTTAGGGAAGAAAACATCTTGAATTCTTAGAAGCCTGAAACAATCTTAAACACTTAAACAAAATTAGTACAAATAACTATATATGTTTTGTAATCGTCAAAACTCTAAAACCGGGTGATTGTACTCGTGGGCCAACACAAAGTGTTTGGATCACCAAGTGTTCTACTTTGTATTTGAGGAGGCGAACTTGCGGGTTCGTATTGTTTCAAGTTCTTGTGGGAGCTCGGTGTAGAGATGCGGCCTCGGCATGCTAGTGTGCTTGCTTGTGTTTATTCTTACGGGAACAAGTGAGGGGACTAGTGAGTCCAAAGAGTTCTAGTGTGAACTCGTTGTAGGTGTTGCGGCATCGAGTGATCCGGTGGGATCGATTCTAGTAGAAATCCTGTTGGCCCAAAGGCCCATCACTCTAGTTTTGATAATGATCAACTCATGTAGTTATGGTACTAATGATCTTGTGTTTATTTAGTCTCAGATTTGTGATCAAGATCTTAGTTAGTGTGTAGCTTCAATAAAGGATTTTAAGTCAAGTTTTGAAGCTAGCACGGTTGATTCAAGAGCCTATGCATCAAGACCACATCAAGTACTCAAGAGGAGTCTAGCTTGTTTGGATCAAGTTTGGACCAAGTCAAGAAAGATGAGAAGACTTCAAGTTAAGACCTTCAGATCAAGACTTGAGTCTAGGTTTATTTTTATAAGATTTTGTTTTTAGATAAAATGTAAAGGATAGAATAGTTGGTGGATTACTCAAGTATATCTTACACACACACTCTTGATTTAGATGAGTTTTCATAAAAGAATTTTCATTTGGAAAA
Organism: Agave tequilana; assembly: GCA_038442645.1. Classification (NCBI taxonomy): domain Eukaryota; kingdom Viridiplantae; phylum Streptophyta; class Magnoliopsida; order Asparagales; family Asparagaceae; genus Agave; species Agave tequilana. The sequence continues at coordinate 141,219 of JAVJIF010005679.1, forward strand.
TACCGGTTTGGTTTTTAGAGTTTCAACTATATATGTTTTTAACCAAACCGTTTTAGTGCATATTGTCAAAAATAAAGATATTTCATCTTTTATGTGTAGTGGATCATATCCATACACTATATGTTTTCAAAGTGTTTAAAATATCTTATTTTTGTATTTGGAGAAGTTTTAAAAAATCTATTTTGGAAAATATAGTTTTTGTTTTTAGCCAAAATTTCTAAGTTACAAAAATAGTTCAAATTGTTTGTAACATGTCTTGATTTTGCTCAAACATATTTGTTTATCCAAGTATAATATTGAAACTATTTTTGTAGATTTTTGGTGATTTTATGGGATTTTATTTGTGTCAAAATACCAACTTTTCTTTTCCCAAAAATGTCCTGTCTGGCTTCTGCCGGTCGACCGGACCGGTCGACCGAGCTAGGAGTCGGTCGACCGACGTGCACAGAACGTGCACGCCAGGTCTGCTGGAGGGCCGGTCGACTGACCCGGTCGACCGCCAGAGAGCTTCTGCTCTTTGGAAAGCCCCGGTCGACCGGGCCGGTCGACCGACAGAGAGCTCTGCTCTCTGTTCGAGGCAGCAGTCGACCGGGCCGGTCGACCGAGGCTCCAACAGTCAGAGTTCTGACCGTTGGCAGTCGACTGGGCCGGTCGACCGTCAGTCGTCAGGGCTGAAAAAATGCCCCAACGGCTAGTTTTTTCTAGCCCTATAAAAGGAGGGCTTTTGGGACTGTTTTCAACAAGATTTTTAAGTGAGTTTTGAGCCAGTTTTTTCCAACTCTATTAGGTGTTTATCTCCACTTGTTTAAGAGCCAAAATTTCCATATTAAAAGGAGAGATTTTCAAGAGTGTTTTGAAAAGAGATTTTCTTGTGTTTTCCTCTACCATTTCAATCCTAGTTTTCTCACACAACACTTGGGCTATCCATTGCTATATCTACCTATAGGGATCTTTGTTGTGAGAGGATTTTAGGTGATCAAAGTGTTGTGATCACAAAGTTCTACTTTGTACTTTGAGGAGGCGGACTTGCAGGTTCGCGGTGTTTCAAGTTCGTATGTGAACTCTTTGTTTGAGGTGCGGCCTCGGCGAGCTTGTGGGCTTGCGGTGTGTTCGGGACTAGAGAGTCCAAGAGTTCTAGTGGGAACTCCTTGTAGGTGTTGCGGCACCGAGTGATCTGGTGGGATCGGTTTATAGTGAAAATCCTTCAAGTGTTGAAGGCGGGGACGTAGAGCAAGTGTGCTCGAACCTGGAACAAATCTCCCGTGTTTGCGATTGCTCTCTCTCTATCTCTTACTTGTTTATATCTTGCATGCTTATATTGCTTTCATCTTTATATGATTGATATATTTGTGCTCATATTGTTATATGCTTGGGGATTGTTTGCTAACACTTGTATTCAACCAAGAGAGCCAACGCGACACCTCAACTCTTATTTAGAGGAATCTTGAGGAGTTAGTTCAGAGCCCTTCACGGGGAATTCGGTTACACTCTTGTGTTATACGTGGTGTTTAGTTTAATAAGTTTTAATTTCACATTATTGACCATTAGATTAGCTCATCACCTATTCACCCCCCTCTAGGTGATTTACAATTGGTATCAGAGCTAAGTGCTCTTGATTTGGGTCTTACAATCTAGAGTTAAAGATCCTCATTTATAACTAATCACAATATTTGTACACACACCATAGATTTCATGTCACCTCCCACCTTTGACATTCTTAACATCCAAACTTGGAAGGTTAAGATGTCCTTATACCTCAAAGCCTTAGGTATTCATGTTTATTTGCCACTATTAAAGATTCTTATTGTTTAAATGGCAAAAATATTGAGGCTAATGCAAAAGCCCTACATGCTTTAAAGTCAACCCTAAATGATGAATATTTATTTAGGGTTTCTAACATTGATTCGGCTTTTGTAGTATGAAACTCCTTGATCTCCCTCGGCAAAAAAGAACAATATTATGCGGGGAGCGATTCGGATGTTGGAAGTGACGCTTCCAACGTGTGCTACATGGTCCAAGGGGATAACTCCCTTGAGGTAAATACCGAATCCGAGATAGAAGAGGATGTTGAAATGCCTTATAATGAACTAGCAGCATTTTGTCAACAACTTGTAGAAAATATGAATTGCTTAAGAAAGATAATAAGAAAATGAAAAACAAATTTAATTGCATGTTAAAAGAAAAGGATTCTTTGCAAGATAGATTGGAATGTTTTTCAAAAGAAAACGAAAATTTGAGAAATGAAAATGTTTCCTTACTTTCTAAATTGAATGATCTTTGTTAAGGAAACACTACTTTGAAAAATAAGATTGTTTTGGTTAAAAAAACAAAAATAGATTGCTTTAAATGAAAACACTTCTTTAAAAAGAAAAATTGTTGAAAAAGAAAAGTAAATATTTCTAAAAAGAAAAAGATTGTTGATCATGCTCTTCATGCCACAACCATTGATAAAAATGAAGTAAAATTTTTGAAAAATAAAATTGATTGTTTGAGCTCAACCTTGAGCAAATGTGCATTTAATCATAAAAGATTAGAATCTTTGTTTCAAAAGAAACAAGTTCCTCATGTTCATGCACATCACCCTCATCATGTATATGCACACTTTGCACGTCACGATCACACTCATACACATATGCATCCTAGAGTATACAAGTGTACACATTGTGACCGCAAAAACCATTTAGCAAGATTCTGCTATGATAGAATAAATTCTTCTAATTTTGCTAAGAAAAATGTTTGGGTTCCTTACAATACTAACCCTTAAGGACCCAAAAGAAAATGAGTACCAAAATTCCCACCTTGTATATTTGATGTAGATGCGGGCTCTCACACGACGTGAGAAAGTTGGTGCTTTGGTAGTGGCACATGGACTTAATTGACACACATTTGATGCACCGCTATCCAGGAGGTTTGGTGGAACAACCACCATGTTTTGGAGACTTAGAGCATAGTTCTTTGGTTTGGTAACTATCTTTAAAACTCCTAGTTGTTTACATGCATTTATAATTGATGATTATTAGCATGTTCATGTTTATTTGTTTTGTACTTCATGTGGTAAATACTAGTTTAAATGTAGTTTTTATCAAAACTTGGATAGATACATGTACAAGTAGTGAGCGACATTTGATTCATATACATTTGCACTTCATTGTTCACTTGTACTCACTATATGCACATGTATAGCCTAGTTTTGATGATCTCCTCATTTACACTTGTTTTGCCTATTTTCATGTTTTACTTCATGTATATAGTATTTTTAGTCAAAACTAATAAATATACATGTATGTCTCTAGAGTCATTTGCCTTCATGCAATTTACTTTATGGACTCATTTTATGTTTGGGATATGTATGAATATTGTTAGTTTTGGATAAAAACATATATATATCTAGAAGTTTATTTTTTAGATGAAAAATGAATTTTTATGATTTTCATCTTTAATTGAAAATGAATTTTTTTTCATTTTTTAAAAAAATGATATTTGTTTGAGTTTCATTGACTATTTTCATGAAAAATACTAATTACATGATTCTTGTGCACTCATACTTTATTTGTTAATTCATGACTTTGTTTCATGATTATTTTTTAGCCTTATAGATTTCGAGTGTCACTTCTTGTGTATTTAGTATGTTTCATGATATACATATGATTTGGTTTCATATTTTTGAAGGATCTTTAACTAGTTTTTCAAAAATTAATCTAACTAGTTATTCATTCTTCATTTGGTAGTAATTTTTAATGCTAAATATTTTCAAAATTATTTTCGAAAACTCCTACCTACCCCTTTATGGGTGGACGGATGGGCGAGTATGCCTTGTAAGTTTTATTGAAATTTTTTTTATCTTGAGCATATATAGGATTGTAGTTATGAGTTATATACTTAATTTACATTGTTATTTTTAATTGGTATCTAAATTGGTATTTTTTTGTATATACTCATATTTTGTTTCCTATATATGTATGCTTCATAATTTTCATAATATCAATTCCTATTGGTATTGTCTTTTCCATACATATATATGTTTTTGAAAATCAAGCACAATCAAATACATATATTTATACTTGATTTTCTAGATATTTACATGTTAAAGCACAAAGTTTGTTTATGCTAAGCTTAATTCAAATTTTAATTTTCAATTGATTTCTCAATTGATATTTTTATATAAGCTTATGCATTATCTTCAATTGGTATTTTTTTACAATTGGTATTCTTTATTGATATCAAAATGTACAATATATTTCAATTGGTATCTATTGAACTATTTATTTCAATTGGTATCCATGAAAATTTATATTGGTACCAAAATATAAAATACTTTCTTTCATTGGTATCAAATTTCAATTAATAAAATGTTTCAATTACAATTAAAATTCAAAATTTGTAATGTTTATTTACAATTGATATCTTAAAATTTAATTTACTAAGATATCTCAAAATTTGTTTCATTAAGAAAATTCAAATTTTGTTTTAATAAGAAATCTTAAAAATGTTATGATGTGTATTGCCTATATGCAAGGGGAGCTTAACATCTCTTCTACATATGGATTCATGTTGAGTGTATCTTATATTGAGGAGCTTGACAACTCTTCTTTATGCGGTACACGTGTGTAGGGGGAGCTTCACATCTCCTCTTATGCATGCATATTATGTGTTATGTGAATTAGAGCTTGTCATCCCTTCTTCATGTAATGCATGTATGTAGGGAAGTTAACTTAGCGTCTTCCTCTTCTTAAATGTATATCACATATATCTTTTATTGATTCATTTGAGTTCACCTCTTTGTTGATTTTTTTATTGTTTCTAACAAAGAGGGGAGAACATTGTTTTGTGTTTACTTTAACCTCTTTGTTGATGATTGACAAAAAGGGGAGAAGTATTTTAGTATATATGCATGTTTTTCCTTTCTTTATACATAAAGGGGAGAAAGATTTCTTGTTTGTGCATATTACTTTGTTTTGCAAATAGGAGAAAAAGAATTTGATGAGTTTTATGCTTGATTGGCATGTTTATCACCGTGTATTTGCATACATGTCTTATGTGCTTTATTGTCATATATATTTGTTTATTGTAATGGATGAGTTAAGGGGGAGCTTATTTGAAGCTTTACTTTAATCCATGCATATATAACTCCATGAGTTTTGTCATCATCAAAAAGGGGGAGAATGTTGGCCCAAAGGCCATCACTCTAGTTTTGATGATGATCAACTCATGTAGTTATGGTACTAATGATTTTGTGTTTATTTAGTCTCAGATTTGTGATCAAGATCTTAGTTGGTGTGTAGCTTCAACAAAGGGTTTTTAGTCAAGTTTTGGAACAGCACGGTTTGATTCAAGAGTCTATGCATCAAGACCACATCAAGTACTCAAGAGGAATCTAGCTCGTTTGGATCAAGTTTGGACTAAGTCAAGAAAGATGAGAAGACTTCAAGTGAAGACCTTCAAGATCAAGACTTGAGTCTAGGTTTGTTTTTATAAGATTTTGTTTTTAAATAAAATGTAAAGGACAGAATAGTTGGTGGATTGCTCAAGTATATCTTACACACATACACTCTTGATTTAGATGAGTTTTCATAAAAGAATTTTCATTTGAAAAAATACCGATTTGGTTTTTGGAGTTTCAACGATATATGTTTTTAACTAAAACCGTTTTAGTGCATATTGTCTAAAACATAGATATTACATCTTTTATATGTAGTGGATTATATTTATACACTCTATGCTTTCAAAGTGTTTAAAATATCTTGTTTTTGTATTTGGAGAAGTTTTGAAAAATCTATTTTAGAAAATACAGTTTTTGTTTTTAGCTAAAATTTCTAAGTTACAAAAATAGTTCAAATTGTTTGTAACATGTCTTGATTTTGCTCAAACATGTTTGTTTATCCAAGTATAATATTGAAACTATTTTTTTAGATTTTTGGTGATTTTATGGGATTTTATTTGTGTCAAAATACCAAGTTTTCTTTTCCCAAAAATGTCATGTCTAGCTTCTGCCGGTCGACCGGACCGACCGACCGAGCTAGGAGTCGGTCGACCGACTCGGTCGACCGACGTATATAGAACGTGCACCCAGATCTGCTGGAGGGCCGGTCGACCGACCTGGTCGACCACTAGAGAGCTTCTGCTCTCTGGAAAGCCCCCGGTTGACCGGGCCGGTCGGCCGGCAGAGAGCTCTGCTCTCTATTCCAGGCAGCGGTCGACCGGGCCGATCGACCGAGGCTCCAACGGTTAGAATTCTGACCGTTGGCGGTCGACCGGGCCGGTCGACCGTCAGTCGTCAGGGCTGAAAAAATACCCCAATGGCTAATTTTCTAACCCTATAAAAGGAGGGCTTTTGGGACTGTTTTCAACAAGAATTTAAAGTGGGTTTTGAGCCAGGTTTTCCAACTCTATTAGGTGTTTATCTCCACTTGTTTAAGAGCCAAAAATGCCATATCAAAAGGAGAGATTTTCAAGAGTATTTTGAAAAGAGATTTTCTTGTGTTTTCCTCCACCATTTCAATCCTAGTTTTCTCACACAACACTTGAGCTATCCATTGCTATATCTACCTATATGGATCTTTGTTGTGAGAGAATTTTAGGTGATCAAAGTGTTGTGATCACCAAAGTCCTACTTTGTACTTTGAGGAGGCGGACTTACGGGTTCGCGGTGTTTCGAGTTCGTGTGTGAACTCTTTATTTAAGGTGCGGGCTCGGCGAGCTTGTGGGATTACAGTGTGTTCAGGATTAGAGAGTCCAAGAGTTCTAGTGGGAACTCCTTGTAAGTGTTGCGGCACCGAGTGATCCGGTGGGATCGGTTTATAGTGGAAATCCTTTAAGTGTTGAAGGCGGGGACTAGAGCAAGTGTGCTCGAACCTCGAAATAAATCTCCTGTGTTTGCGATTGCTCTCTCTATCTCTTACTTGTTTATATCTTCCATGCTTATATTGCTTTCATCTTTATATGCTTGATATATTTGTGCTCATATGTTATATGCTTGGAGATTGTTTGCTAGCACTTGTATTCAACCAAGAGAGCCAACGCGGCACCTCAACTCTTATTTAGAGGAATCTTGGGGAGTTAGTTCAGAGCCCTTAACGGGGAATTCAGCTACACTCTTGTGTTATACGTGGTGTTTAGTTTAATAAGTTTTAATTTCACATTATTGACCATTAGATTAGCTCATCACCTATTCACCCCCTTCTAGGTGATTTACAAATCCTTCATAGTGTTGAAGGCAGGGACGTAGAGTAAGGGTGCTCGAACCTCGAAACAAATCTCCCGTGTTTGCGATTGCTCTCTCTATCTCTCACTTGTGTTTATATCTTGCATGCTCTTATTGTTCATATTCATTATTTGCTTGATATACTTGTGCTTAAATTGTTATATGCTTGAGATTGTTTTCTCACATTTGTATTCAACTAAGAGAGCCATAGCAGCACCTCAACTTTTATCTAGAGGAATCTTGAGGAGATAGTCTAGAGCCCTTCACCAGGAATTTGGCTACACTCTTATGTTATACTTGATGTGTTTAGCTTAACAGTTTTAATTTGCAAAATAATTTTTAATTTCACATTTATTCATCATTAGATTATCTAGTCACCTATTCCCCCCTCTAGGTGATTACAATTTCCTAGTTGACTAACCCTCTTCCTTAAGTCGACTAATGACAGTTTCTGACTGTTAGTCAGTTTTTGATTTCTGGTGTTTTATCTAACATTTTAATATTCAAATTTAAGTTGATAACTACCCTAACTGACTATAGATTTCACCTATAAATATGAATGTTGTCCTAAGCTAAAAACACTAATTTATATCAATAGTTTTCTACCCAAAAACTCTGTCAAAAATCTATTTTTCAAAAAACTGTTTCTACTTTCTATTCTTCACTCAAAATTCCAATCCTTTAGTGAAGATATCTGAAAATCCACCTATACGAGTCCTTGTTCACAATTATATACAGATTCAAGGCTTATAGGATTGACTGTAATTATACAAAGAGAAAGTGTTGTACAAGAGCGTCTTCGGGTCGAAGAGAAGTTGTGCAGGATGTTGTTATCTTCTTGTTGTAAGAAGAGTTGTATACATTTGACAAAGGGGATTTGTCAAGTGGTAGACAAGATGTTGATTTTGGGTATACAATATCAAGAATAAGAACAATCTTAAGCGGGTGGCTTGGGGACTGGATGTAGGTCAAGACGACCGAACCAGGATAAATCACTTGTGTTTGCATTGATTTACTTTCTATGATTTAATTTCCTTTTGTGCAAGTTTATACTTAACGTTAATCATTCTTTGTTTTAGATTTGTGTTGACATAATTTTTAGATCCTACAATTGGTATCAGAGCCCTGCATACCCAGTCTACAACCTACAAGGATGTCAATTGAGTTTCCTTCATCACAATTCAGAGAAGGACATTCTACACAATGTCCACCACTAGTTGATGGATCGAACTACAACTACTGAAAGTGTAGAATGAAGATTTACTTGCAATCGCTCAACTACGAATTATGGAATATAGTAGAAGCACCGTACCCCAAGCCGACAACTAACTATACTTCTTGGAGTGATGATCAAAAGAAGAATACGAACCTTGATGCCAAAGCGATGAATGCATTATTCTGTGCCTTAATCAAAGAAGAATTCAATCTTGTGTTAACAACCATATCTACAAATCAATATGACACATATTACAGGTAACACATGAAGGTACAAATAAGGTTGTTGGCCCAGAGGCCTTACTCTATAGTTTTGATGATGATTAACTCATGTAGTTATGTGTACTAATAATCTTGTGATTTTAGCTTCAGATCATTAATCAAGTTATTAGTAGGTGATTAGCTTCAATAAGATGATTTGGAAGCTTTTACATGTTGATTCAAGAGTCCGAGCGTCAAAGATCATATATAGCACTTGCTCGGTGGATCAAGAAGTTTTGGATCGAGTCGGCTTGGAGACGGCGCTCTACAAGAAGACATCGGTACCCTAGTTTAGTTTTGTGTTTAGATCCAAATTGTAAAGATTAGAATAGTATGATATGCTCAAGTTCACAACACACACGTTTCATGTTTTGAATATTGGTTTTCGATTTTTCCGTTTTTGGTTTAACCGATCTTGGTTTCATGAATGATAGATTCAAAACAAGTTTACATGGTTTAATGTATATTAGATTTGTTCTATATACATGCATGCTTAACTTCCTAGACAAACTTAGTTTTGACTTACTTCTTCATGTGTTTTATGTTTTGGTATTTTTAACAAAACATATTTTGGAATTAAAGTCAAAAACATGGATATATATATATATATATATATATATATATATATATATATTATATATATAATATATATATATAATATATATATATATATATATATATATATATATATATATATATATATATATATATATATATATGTTTCATGTATATAGGATTATATCCATATACATCATGCCTAAATGTTGTTTAATATCATGTTTTGTATTTGGATGAGTTTTGGACAAAATGTATTTTCTATTCAAAAATCCAAGTTTTAGAAAATACAGTTTTTGGTTTTTGGCAAAATTTCTATAACACAAAATAGTTCAAAATGTTTGAGATTTGTGTTAAACTTTTTAACACAAGTTTGTATTTCAATGAAAAATGAGAAAACTATTTTTGTGGAATTTTAGAGATTTTATGGGAATTTTTTTTAAGTCTTTAAAAACCAAGTTTTTCCCAGAACTTCAGCTGCCAGGCTAGGCCGGTCGATCGTAGCGGTCGACCGACGTGCATGGATACGTGCACGCTGGCTGCCCCTTTAGCCGGTCGACCGTACGGTCGACCGACTGAGAGCAGGTTGCTCTCTGTTTGTTTCGGTCGACCGGACGGTCGACCGGTCAGAGAGCCGTTGCTCTCTGGTTCTGGGGACGGTCGACCGCCTGGACGACCGGTAGCTGTCAACGGTCATAATATGACCGTGGGACAGTCGATCGACCGGTCGACCGGTAGGCCATTTCTGGCATTTTCTGCTGCCAACGGCTATAATTTTCTCGGGGCTATAAATACCCCATTGGAAAGAGGTTTTCTCTAAGATTTTTTTTGTGCGAATTTTTCCTGACTCTCTAGTGTTTTCACAGCAATCAAAAGAAGTTTTTGGCTTTAAATTGAACAATCTTTTTGGTGTTTTTGCTAGGGTTTAGAAGATCAAAGAAAAGGTTTTTGGGAAAAAGAGTTTTGATTCAACCTTTATATCTTGGTTTCAGTTTTTCCCAAGGATTTTCTTTGTGATTTTGATTTCCATTCCATTGGTTTTTCTCCACACTTGAGCTACATCTACTTTCTTATTCTATAGGATCTTTGTGTGGGAGAAAGAAATTGTTTGTGGTTGTTTGTTAGACCACCAAGTTATAAACCCAATCTTTGCTTGGCTTTGTGCCTTTGGGTTGTATCCCTCAAGTTGTGAGGTGATCCTTGTGTTGCTTTGTGCTAATCCCTCAAGTTGTGAGGTGATTGTTTGTTGGCTTGAAGTTGTGCCTCAAGGAGGAGGTTGTGTTTGTAAGGAGAGGAGTTGGGTACTCCTTGTAATTGTTATTGTCCCAAATCCTCGGTGGAGGTTCCCTTCGTGGGAGTCCTTTGTGGATAAGTTAGTAGACTTAAAATCCTTCTGGGTGAAGGCGGGGATTTAGAGCTGGGTGCTCGAACCTCGAAACATATCTTGTTATTTGCGCTTGATCCCTTAACTCTTACTCTATCTCTCTCTCTCTCTCTCTCTCTCTCTCTTTACTTTGTGCCTTGCTTCAATTCATATTTTTCATTCATAATTATTTGCTTGGCTTGTTTGAGTGTGCATATCTTGTTAATTGCAATTAATTTTTAAATTCCGCATTAAGCTCATTAGATTAGCATAATCACCTATTCACCCCCCTCTAGGTGATTTTCAATTGGTATCAGAGCCTACGCTCCTGATATTTAGGTTTAACCACCTAGGAGTGAGATATTGGTTTGCTAATCTTCATTTGCATTTTTCATTTGCACACATATAGTTGCACTCATGGATAGCCCTCCTATGTTTGACTTTTTTAGACTTGATGTTTGGAAGGCCAATATGAGTAGTCATTTGAAAGACCTAGGACATCTAGTTTATCAAGCCACTACTAATGAATCCTACCCAAATCATAGCAAGCATAAAAAGGCAAATGCATTAGCACTTAAAACACTTAGAGCATCTCTTAATGAAGATCTTTTACCGGTGTTTGATCATTATGATTCGGCTTTTGCAGTTTGGAGCATATTGACTTCTCCCGAGCTTCCAAGGATCATTAACAAGGTGAGGAGATCTAGGAGAGACAAGTCCGACGAGCATTGCCTCATGGTCCAAGGGAAAGACTCCCTTGAGGTACAATCGGATTCTCAACTAGATGATAGCTCTAATTTATATTGCTATGGATGCTTAGAAGTTCAAACTTTAAATGTAGAACTTGCCTCTAAGCTTGAAAATTTTGTGAAAAAACATGACTTTTTGAAAAAGAATCATTTTGATTTAAAAGAAGAAATGAAGGATTTGTGCTCAACTTTTGAATCGGTTTTGCAAGAGAAGGAAGAGATTACTAGTGAACGTGACTCACTAAGATCTCAACTAGACCTTGCCCTAAAAGAGATTGATGTTTTGAAAAGTAAAAATGATTGTAATAATGTTGTGAAAAATAATGAGGTTTTATCTTTAAATTGGATTTTGTTTTAAAAGATAACCTTGTTTTGAAAAATGAAATTGATTTCATTACAAAAGAATTGGATTTGGTTTTGAAGAAAAATGAATCTTTAAAATTGATATAGATTCTCATGTTTGCCATGCTAGTGTAGATTCACCTAGCACATCCATTGCATGCTCCACTTTATCTTCTACTATTGAAAATGATATAAATGTTTTGAAGAAAAGTGTTGATTGTTTAGGCTCCACTTTGAGCCAATGTACTTTGAATCACACACGCTTGGAATCCTTGGTTCGCAAGAACCAAGCTCCATCCTTGCATGCACACCCTCCTCGCATACACATGCTTCCCACGGTCACCACCATCACATGTATGCCCATGTGTACATTTGTACACATTGTGGTCGAAAAGGCCACCTTGCTAGATTTTGCTATGATCGTTTACATATTGAAAATTTAGCAAATAATCTTGTTTGGGTTAGGAAAGATACTAACCCCTATGGACCCAAAAGAAAATGGGTACCAAAGACCACCCCTAAAATTTTGATGTAGGTGTGGGCTCTCGTATCACGTGAGAGTAGCGGTGCCTTGAAGTGGATGCGTTCCGTGCTTAAAAGAAAACAAATTTGGATGCATCACTTTCAAGGGAAGTTTGGTGGAGGAGGACCACCATTGGTTTGGAGAACTAGAGAGGTGCCCTCATCGGTTTTGGTATCGATCTCTAACTCCCGTTTACATTTGCATGTTTTTTATGTTCATCATTTTATAGCATGTCATGTTTCATTGTTTATTATGATTATGCCATGTGATTTAGATTAGTGATATACATGTTTAGTTACTTGAGACACCCATGGACCTATCTTTGTGTTCTCACTTTGTTTTTTTAAACTAATATGTATGTCCTAGATCTAATGCATGTGCATGATGATCATATGTGTTTATGATTCTTGTTTTGATATCTCATGTTTTTGATGTTTAGAGTTTATTATGTTAAATGCCATGATTCTTAGATCATTGACATGCATGTATAGCTTTTGAGATCACCCATGTTTATATGGACCCATATGTTGTGTTCTCACCATTTGTTTAGCTATTATGTATATCATGATTCTAATAGCATGTGAATTTACATAATGATCATGTTTATGATTTTCATGTTGATTTATATCCCGTTTTATGCTTAATGATTTGATTACTTGTTTAGATGTTAGTTTTCATTAAGACTAGAATTTATACTTGTACATGTAGTGGGACACAAATAAATCTTTATATATGTTTGTGCTTGGATGCTTATTTGTACCCATTAAATGTGCTAGTATAGCCTAGTTTTGATGATTCATATATTCTAACTTGTATTCCTCATCTTGAATATGTTTCTATGATCATGTGTTTTAACTTCATGTATATGTCTATCTTGTCCAAACTATTGATTATACATGTACATCCTTGAGCCACGTGCCTTCATGCATATACTTTTGTGGACTCATTATGTTTAGGATATGTATGTATACTTTAGTTTGTACATGACATACATATACCTTGAAGTTTAAATCGTTTTGATGATTTTCATGTTTTTAGGTAATCTCAATTGGTAATGAAAATCAAGTTTTTCATGTTTTCATGTTTTTAAGGAATTTCAATTGAGCTTAATTGAATATTTTCATGTTGATATGTGTCACATAACACTTGTCCACTCACTTTATTAGTTTTCTCATGATTTTACTTTCATGAGCATGATACATGTTTTATGAAATTTGAGTGTTTAGTGCCATGTGATTTATATGTATTTCATGAAAAATAATTTTGTTTTATCCCTTACTTGAAGGATTTCGTACTAGTTTAAAATTTTTTTCATTTAACTAGTTCGTATTCTTCTTATGGTAGAGATTTTCAAACGTACTCTATTTTCAAACCTATTTTTGAAAACCCCTACCTTCTATGGGTGGTTGGATGGGAGATCATGCTCATGTATGCCTTATAATGAAAATCATTTTAAACTTGAACATGATTGGGAGGCTAGGTAATATGATGTATACACTTGATCATTATTGTTGTTTCAATTGGAATCATTGAAATTCTTTCAATTGGTATCAATATTGACACTTTTGTATACTCATATATTTTCATATATGTATGCTTGCACTTCAAAGAATATTAATTTCAATTGGTATCTAATTTCATACATATATATGTTTTTATTTGTGCATATTATATTCATATATCTTAGAGCACAAATTTTGATCATGATAAAGCTTGTTTTATAATGACTATCTTATTTCAATTGACTAGTTTTCAATTGGTATCCATATATACAAGCTTGGCATGTTTTTATTTGGTAATTCATAAAGAGGGAGAAAAATTGTATTTCATCTTTCAATTGGTATTTGATTTCCACTCCCATACTTTATGATTGAAAATTTCAATTTGGTATCATATGTTCAAAATGAAAAATATTTACAATTGGTATCAAAATCCTTGTTTAGAAATTCCAAATTTGTTATGTTTAATTTCAATTGGTATCAAGATTGTTTTCTTATAATTGTAGGTTCACCTAGAGGGGGGGTGAATAGGTGAAGGCTAATCTAATGGTCACTTAATGATGAATGATGCAAATAATGCGGAAGCTAAAAACAAATATGACCAAATTAAAACTTTTACACTATACACTATGTATAACACAAGAGTGTTGCCGAATTCCCTGTGAAGGGCTCTGGACAAACTCCTCTAGATTCCCCTTGAATGGGTTGAGGTGCCGCGTTGGCTCTCTTGGTTGAATACAAGTGTTAGCAACAATCCCACGCAAGTATATCAATTAAGCACACAATGTATATCTAGCATATAAAGATGAACAATAAAAGTATGCAAGATATAAAAGAGACAAAGAGAGAGAGAGAGAGTAAGCAATCACAAACACAAGGGTATGTTTCGAGGTTCGAGCACACTTGCTCTACATCCCCGCCTTCGACACACGAAGGATTTCTACTATGCAAGATCCCACTGGATCTCTCCTCGGTGCCGCAACACCTACAAGCCCTCAGACTCTCTAGTCCCGTACACACCGCAAGCCCACCGGCTCGCTGAGGCCGCACCTCAAACAACCAAATCCGCACCCGAACTCAAAACAATGACGAGCACACTTGCCCGTCTCCTCAAAGAATAAAGAAAAGATCTTTGGTGATCACAACACTTTGATCACCTAAAGCACTCTCACCACAACACACCTATAGGATGAATAATCAATGGATGCTCAAGTGTGGTGTGAGAAAAACAAGGATGAGAAAGGTGGAGGAAAACTCAAAGACTTTCTTTTAACACTCTTGATAAAACTTCCCTTTAGATAGGAATATTTGCTCTCTATTTTGTGGGGAAAACCCTTTAAAAAGTCAGGGAAAAACTGGCTCTAAGAGACTCCAAAATCTTGTAGCAAAACAATGACAAGACCCCCAATTTATAGGCTGCCAGAAAACTAGCCGTTGGGATCTGTCAGTACTGCCTGTCGACCGGCCCGGTCGACCGCCAACGGTCGGATTTCTGACCGTTGGAGCCACGGTCGACCGGTGCGGTCGACCGAACTTTCTAGAGAGCACTGCTCTCTGGAGCGGTCGACCGGCACGGTCGACCGTCCACCAGTACACAAAGGCGTGCACGTTTGTGCACGTTGGTCGACCGACCCGGTCGACCGACTTCAGGGTTAGTCGACTTATAAGCTAATATAAGTCGACTAGCTGAAGCCTGAAACAATTTTTCTGGGATAAAAAGTTTGTCTTTTTGGTTTAAATAAAATCCCATAAAATACTAAAAATATACAAAAATAGTTTAACCAATATACTTTGATATACAAACATGCTTGCACAAAATCAAGGCATGTTATAAAAGATTAGACTATTTTTGTAATTTGAAAATATTTGGCCCATGATAGAAACTGTGTTTTCCAAAACAATATTTTTCCAAAACATGTTTTTCCAAATCTTCATAAAATACAAAAACAAGATATACTTTTAAAGCATAGTGTATATGGATATGATCCACTACACAATCATAATGAAATATCTATGTTTTTGTCATAAAACTCTAAACTTGGTTTTGGTTAAAAGATAAGTACATGAAAAACACCAAAAACCAAACTTGTATTTTTCCAAAATGAAAAATCTTTTCTAAATCAAAAAATCTTTTATGAAAACAATTCTATCAAGAGTGTGTGTGCATGGTATACTTGAGCAATCCACCAACTATCTATCCTTTACATTTTTAACTAAAACAAAATAAAATCTTATACCTAGACACAAGTCTTGATCTTGAAGTCTTCCCTTGAAGTCTTCTCATCTTCTTGACTTGGTCCAAGCTTGATCCAAAAGCTCCTTGGATCACACCGTGCTAGCTCCAAATCTTGATATTTTGTCCTTTGTTGAGCTATGCACCTATTAAGATCTTGATAATGAATCTGTTACTAATTAACACAAGATCATTAGTAAACATAACTTCATGAGTTGATCATCATCAAAACTAGGGTGATAGGCCTTTGGGCCAACAATCTCCCCCTTTTTGATGATGACAAAACTCATGAGGTTATATATGCATGGATTAAAGTAAAGCTTCAAGAAGCTCCCCTTAACTCATGCATAGACATAAATAATAATATATGACAATGAGGCTCATTAATATGTATGCGAATGATGGAGATGAAACAAAATAAATCTTTTTCTCCTATTTGCAAAACAAAACATATATGCATAATTAACAAGGAAGACAAATACTACTCCCCCTTAATGAAAACATGCATATATACTCAAATACTTCTCCCCCTTTTTGTCAATCATCAACAAAGGGTTCAAAGTAAAATCAAATCAAACAAATTTTCTCCCCTTTTTGTCAAAAACAAAGAGATCAATAAGGGGTCAAATCAAACATATCAACAAAATATTTTTTTTTTTTGTTTTATTAATTTTTCTTAAACAAAATTTTTAAAGGTATCAGAGCTTTTGTAAAACAAACAAATTTTTAAGATACCAAATCAAAAATAATCATTATTGTAAAACATATTGATATTGATACATACATATATATAAGAAAACAAAATATGAGTATATACAAAAATTATAAATTTAGATACCAATTGAAAGAGTCCAATGATACCAAATGACATAACAATAAAAACAAGTGTATAACTCATAACCTATACCTCCCAATCATGTTCAAGATTAAAATGATTTTCACTATTAAGCATACTTGAGCATAATCGCCCATCCATCCTCCCATAGATGGTAGGGGTTTTCAAAATAGATTTGAAAATAAGCTTAGTTTGAAAAACTCTACCAAATGAAGAGATTGCACTAGTTAATATGAAAATGTTTTAAAGCTAGTACAAAATCCTTCAAGTAAGGAATAAAGCAAAAATATTTTTCATGAAACACAAGTAAATCACATGGCACTAAAAACACTCTAATATCCATGAAGTCCATAAAATTTTCAAAAGAGGTGAGTGCACTAGTGTTATGTGGAACATGGTATCATGAAAATGTCAATAAAGCTCAATATTCTTTTAAAATCATCACACTTTTTTTTTAATAAAAAAAATTTATATTTCAAGATATATGTATGTTTTGTCAACACAATAAGTATACATACATATCTCTTAAACACAATTGAGTCCATATAAATAGATTTGCATTAAAGGCAAATGAGTCAAGAGGTATACATGTATATCTTAAAGTTTGGCAAAATACACATATACATGAAATGAAAAACACATGATCATAAATTAAATCCAAAAAGTGGGAATATAAGTTTAAAAATGTATGTATTATCAAAACCAAGCAATACAAGCACATTTCATGGGTTCAAATAAGCGTTCAAGTACAAATATAAATAGATTTATTTGTGGCCCATGACATGTACAAGTATGAATCCTAGTGTTGACAAAACTAACATATAAACTAATATTCAAATCATGAAGCATCAAATTTTGAGAAAAATAGAATCATGTGTCAATCTCAAAAATTATTTGAAGAATAAATAACTAGTATAAATTGTTTTTTTTTTTGAAAAACTAGTTAAAGATCCTTCAAATATATCAAATCTTATGTTTTTCATAAACATAATTAGATACATAAAAATTTAAGCACTCATGGTCTATAAAGCTCAAAATGATTTTAACAAAAGTGTGAGTGTTAAATGATCATGTAAATAGCATTTTTATGAAAATATTCAATGAAGCTCAAAAAGATCATAAGTCACATTTTTCAACAAAAACACGAAAAATCATTTTTCATCAAAACACTAATCTTCAAGGTATATGTATGATTAATCCAATCCTAATAATACACATACATATCCCAAATATTAAAAGAGTCTATTAATGATGTTTGCATGAAGGCAAGAGACTCACGGGTATACATGTATATTTATTAGATTTGTATTTAAAATACATATACATGAAGTAAAGCATAAAAATTGGTAAAGCATGTATAAATGAGAATCATCAAAACTAGTCTATACATATGCATATAGTGGATACAAATGAGCATGAAGTTCAAATATATATGAGTCAATTGTAGTTCACTATTCATATATGTATAAATGCAAGTTTGACACATTCTACATCTAAGCATGTAAATACCACATAAAGCACAAAAATTATATAACATGAACATGCTATGAATATTATGAATGAACAAGCATGATCAAAAAATAGAATAGGAGTTTAGAGATTGTTACGAACTCCAAAGCTCCAAATATGGTGGTCTTTCCACCAAAGCTCCTTGATAGTGATGCATCCAAAAGTATGTCCATCAAGTCTATTGCATCCACTACCAAGGCACCAATCCTCTCACGTCTTGTGAGAGCCCTCACCTATATCAAAAGCAAATGGTGGGGTTTTGGTACCCATATTTTCTTGGGTCCCGGGGGTTAGGCTTATGTTGAGGAACCCAAAAATTTTTATTCTTAGCAAAATTAAAATGATCTAATCTATCATAACAATATTTTGCTAAATGGCCTTTGCGGTCACAATGTGTACATATGTACACCTTAGTATGCTTATGTGTAGGTGTGTGATCATGTTGTGCAACATAAGCATGATGATGTGCATGAATGTGTGGAGTTTGTTTCTTTGAAAACATTGACTCCAACTTAGAATGATTAAAAGCACAAGAGTTCAAAGTTGAACTTAAACCATCCATTTTATTTTTCAAATTCTTAATCTCATTAGTTGTGGCATGTAAAGCATGGTGAGATATAGAATCATTTTTCTTTTTCTTTTTAGAAACAAATTCTTTTTCCTTTTCAACAAATTTTCTTTTCAAAGTAATGTTTTCTTGAAAAACAACTTCTCTTTGTTTTTCCACCAAATCAATTTTATTTTTCAAAGTAGTGTTCCCTTCACATAAATCATTCAATTTAGAAAGCAAGGAAACATTCTCATTTTTCAAATTTTTGTTTTCTTTTTCTAAGCATGCCATTTTATTTTCTAAAGAATCTTTTTCATTAAGCATGGCATCAAAATTCCTTTTCAAATTGTTATTTTCTTTTTCTAAACAAGCAATGTTAGATCTAAATGAATCTTGTTCTATATGCATGCAAGCAATGTTCTTTTTCAAATTTTTATTTTCTTTCTTAAGCATGTCATATTTTTCAAGAATAGTTTGACAAAATGAAGTGAGCTCATCATATGACATGTCCTCATCATCGGATTCGGAGTTTACCTCAAGGGGGTTATCCCCTTGGACCAGTAGCACACGTTGGAGATGTCGCTTCTAATGTCCGAGTCACTCCCCGCATAGTATAGATCTTTTTCACCGAGGGAGGTGATGATGTTCCATACTACAAAAGCCGATTCAACATTAGAAACCCTAGATAAATAATCATCATTTAGGGTTGACTTGATAGCATGAAGGGCTTTTGCATTAGCCTCAAAATTCTTACCATCTAAAGAATATGCATTATTAGTAGTGGCAAGATATACATGAATGCCTAAGGCCTTGAGGTACAATGACATCTTAACCTTCCAAATTTGGATGTTAAGGATGTCAAAGGTGGGTGGTGACATGAAGTCCATGGTGTGTGTACAAATATTGTGATTAGCCTAAAAATGATGATCTTTAACGCTAGGTTGTTAGACCCAAATCAGAGTACCAAGCTCTGATACCAATTGTAGGTTCACCTAGAGGGGGGGTGAATAGGTGAAGGCTAATCTAATGGTCACTTAATGATGAATGATGCAAATAATGCGGAAGCTAAAAACAAATATGACCAAATTAAAACTTTTACACTATACACTATGTATAACACAAGAGTGTTGCCGAATTCCCTGTGAAGGGCTCTGGACAAACTCCTCTAGATTCCCCTTGAATGGGTTGAGGTGCCGCATTGGCTCTCTTGGTTGAATACAAGTGTTAGCAACAATCCCACGCAAGTATATCAATTAAGCACACAATGTATATTTAGCATATAAAGATGAACAATAAAGTATGCAAGATATAAAAGAGACAAAGAGAGAGAGAGAGAGTAAGCAATCGCAAAGACAAGGGTATGTTTCGAGGTTCGAGCACACTTGCTCTACATCCCCGCCTTCGACACACGAAGGATTTCCACTATGCAAGATCCATTGGATCTCTCCTCGGTGCCGCAACACCTACAAGCCCTCGGACTCTCTAGTCCCGTACACACCCAAGCCCATCGGCTCGCCGAGGCCGCACCTCAAACAATCGAATCCGCACCTGAACTCAAAACAACGACGAGCACACTTGCCCGTCTCCTCAAAGAACAAAGAAAAGATCTTTGGTGATCACAACACTTTGATCACCTAAAGCACTCTCACTACAACACACCTATAGGATGAATAATCAATGGATGCTCAAGTGTGGTGTGAGAAAAAACAAGGATGAGAAAGGTGGAGGAAAACTCAAAGACTTTCTTTTAACACTCTTGATAAAACTTCCCTTTAGATAGGAAATATTTGCTCTCTATTTTGTGGGGAAAACCCTTTAAAAAGTCTGGGAAAAACTGGCTCTAAGAGACTCCAAAATCTTGTAGCAAAATAATGACAAGACCCCCAATTTATAGGCTGCCAGAAAACTAGCCGTTGGGATCTGTCAGTACTGCCGGTCGACCGGCCGGTCGACCGCCAACGGTCGGATTTCTGACCGTTGGAGCCACGGTCGACCGGTGCGGTCGACCGAACTTTCCAGAGAGCACTGCTCTCTGGAGCGGTCGACCGGCACGGTCGACCGTCCACCAGTACACAAAGGCGTGCACGTTTGTGCACGTCGGTCGACCGACCCGGTCGACCGACTTTAGGGTTAGTCGACTTATAAGCTAATATAAGTCGACTAGCTGAAGCCTGAAACAATTTTTCTGGGATAAAAAGTTTGTCTTTTTGGTTTAAATAAAATCCCATAAAATACTAAAAAATATACAAAAATAGTTTAACCAATATACTTTGATATACAAACATGCTTGCACAAAATCAAGGCATGTTATAAAAGATTGGACTATTTTTGTAATTTGAAAATATTTGGCCCATGATAGAAATTGTGTTTTCCAAAACAATATTTTTCCAAAACATGTTTTTCCAAATCTTCATAAAATACAAAAACAAGATATACTTTTAAAGCATAGTGTGTATGGATATGATCCACTACACAATCATAATGAAATATCTATGTTTTAGTCATAAAAACTCTAAACTTGATTTTGGTTAAAAGATAAGTACATGAGAAACACCAAAAACTAAACTTGTATTTTTCCAAAATGAAAAATCTTTTCTAAACCAAAAATCTTTTATGAAAACAATTCTATCAAGAGTGTGTGTGCATGGTATACTTGAGCAATCCACCAACTATCTATCCTTTACATTTTTAACTAAAACAAAAATAAAATCTTATACCTAGACACAAGTCTTGATCTTGAAGTCTTCCCTTGAAGTCTTCTCATCTTCTTGACTTGGTCCAAGCTTGATCCAAAAGCTCCTTGGATCACACCGTGCTAGCTCCAAATCTTGATATTTTGTCCTTTGTTGAGCTATGCACCTACTAAGATCTTGATAATGAATCTGTCACTAATTAAACACAAGATCATTAGTAAACATAACTTCATGAGTTGATCATCATCAAAACTAGGGTGATAGGCCTTTGGGCCAACAATAATTGGTATAAATGTTTTTATGTTTACTTTAAATTGGTATCAAGATGCTACTTTGACATATTTTTACTTGATATCTTAATTGATAGTCACCCCTATTTGGTTTTGTTTTTGTTTTAGACAAAGGGAGAACATTGTCTTTATTAACCCTTTTGTTGATTCATGGTTTCGAACAAAAAGGGGGAGAAAAATTTATTGATTTGGTTTTTCTTTTACCCCTTATTGATGAGTGTTTCTTTGTATTAAAAAGGGGGAGAAGATTTTGTTTTGTTTTGGTTTTTACCCCTTTATTGATGATTGACAAAAAGGGGAAGAATTATTTGAGAAGTTTTATATATGCATGTTTATGTTTTGTATATATTAAGTTTAATTTAGTTTAATTTTAATTGGTATCTAGAGCATGTTTTGTTTTTAAACATTTCATTGGTATCTAGAGCCATTTATTGTTTATGCATGATTATGCATTGTCATTCATTGCATATTTATGTTTATTTATTTTATGCATGAGTTAAGGGGGAGCTTCTTTGAAGCTTAACTTTGATCCATGCATATATAACTCCATGAGTTTTGTCATCATCAAAAGGGGGAGATTGTTGGCCCAGAGGCCTTCCTCTCTAGTTTTGATGATGATTAACTCATGTAGTTATGTGTACTAATAATCTTGTGATTTTAGTTTCAGATCATTAATCAAGTTATTAGTAGGTGATTAGCTTCAACAAGATGATTTGGAAGCTTTCACATGTTGATTTAAGAGCCCGAGCGTCAAAGATCATATATAGCACTTGCTCGGTGGATCAAGGAGTTTTGGATCGAGTCGGCTTGGAGACGGCGCTCTACAGGAAGACATCGGTACCCTACTTTAGTTTTGTGTTTAGATCCAAATTGTAAAGATTAGAATAGTATGATATGCTCAAGTTCACAACACACACGTTTCATGTTTTGAATATTGGTTTTCGGTTTTTCCGTTTTTGGTTTAACCGATCTTGGTTTCATGAATAGATAGATTCAAACAAGTTTACATGGTTTAATGTATATTAGATTTGTTCTATATACATGCATGCTCAACTTCCTAGACAAACTTAGTTTTGACTTACTTATTCATGTGTTTTATGTTTTGGTATTTTTAACAAAACATATTTTGGAATTAAAGTCAAAACATGGATATATATATATATGTTTCATGTATATAGGATTATATCCATATACATCATGCTTAAATGTTGTTTAATATCATGTTTTTGTATTTGGATGAGTTTTGGACAAAATGTATTTTCTATTCAAAAATCCAAGTTTTTAGAAAATACAGTTTTTGGTTTTTGGCAAAATTTTTATAACACAAAAATAGTTCAAAATGTTTGAGATTTCTGTTAAACTTTTTAACACAAGTTTGTATTTCAATGAAAAATGAGAAAACTATTTTTGTGGAATTTTAGAGATTTTATGGGAATTTTTTTAAGTCTTTAAAAATCAAGTTTTTCCCAGAACTTCAGCTGCCAGGCTAGGCCGGTCGATCGTAGCGGTTGACCGATGTGCATGGATACGTGCACGCTGGCTGCCCCTTTAGCCGGTCGACCGCACGGTCGACCGACTGAAAGCAGGTTGCTCTCTGTTTGTTTCGGTCGACCGGACGGTCGACCGGCCAGAGAGCCGTTGCTCTCTGGTTCTGGGAACGGTCGACCGCCCGGTCGACCGGTAGCTGCCAACGGTCATAATATGACCGTTGGACGGTCGACCGACCGGTCGACCGGTAGGCCATTTCTGACATTTTCTGCTGCCAACGGCTATAATTTTCTGGGGGCTATAAATACCCCATTGGAAAGAGGTTTTCTCTAAGATTTTTTTTGAGCGAATTTTTCCTGACTCTCTAGTGTTTTCACAGCAATCAAAAGAAGTTTTTGGGCTTTAAATTGAACAATCTTTTTCGTGTTTTTGCTAGGGTTTGGAAGATCAATGAAAAGGGTTTTTGGGAAAAAGAGTTTTGATTCAACCTCTATATCTTGGTTTCAGTTTTTTCCAAGGATTTTCTTTGTGATTTTGATTTCCATTCCATTAGTTTTCTCCACACTTGAGCTACATCTACTTTCTTATTCTATAGGATCTTTGTGTGGGAGAAAGAAATTGTTTGTGGTTGTTTGTTAGACCACCAAGTTATAAACCCAATCTTTGCTTGGCTTTGTGCCTTTGGGTTGTATCCCTCAAGTTGTGTGGTGATCCTTGTGTTGCTTTGTGCTAATCCCTCAAGTTGTGAGGTGATTGTTTGTTGGCTTGAACTTGTGCCTCAAGGAGGAGGTTGTGTTTGTAAGGAGAGGAGTTGGGTACTCCTTGTAATTGTTATTGTCCCAAATCCTCGGTGGAGGTTCCCTTTGTGGGAGTCCTTTATGGACAAGCTAGTGGACTTAAAATCCTTCTGGGTGAAGGCGGGGATGTAGAGCTGGGTGCTCGAACCTCGAAACATATCTTGTTGTTTGCGTTTGATCCCTTGGCTCTTATTCTATCTCTCTCTCTTTACTTTGTGCCTCGCTTCAATTCATATTGTTCATTCATAATTATTTGCTTGGCTTGTTTGAGTGTGCATATCTTGTTAATTGCAATTAGTTTTTAAATTCTGCATTAAGCTCATTAGATTAGCATAATCACCTATTCACCCCCCCCTCTAGGTGATTTTCAAAGGTTAATGAATCTAAAATTTTTGTTCTTATTCACAGGATCGAACTCTTCAAAATGATGGAGAATGAAACAATTTCGGAAATGATAACAAGGTTCACCGACATAACAAATTTCTTAGCATCCCTTGGAAAGGAATACACCCTAGTCAAAAACGTTTGCAAGATCCTTCGTGCACTCACATTAGATTGGGAGAAGAAGACAACTGCAGTCGAAAAAGCAAATAATCTCTCCACTATGTCATTAGAAAATCTTATTGGTAATTTAATGGCATATGGAGTACAACTAGGAGACAAAAAGAAGGATGAACAACAACCTTTCTCAAAGAAGAAAGAACTTGCCTTCCATGCATTTTTAGATACAGACAAT
Source organism: Agave tequilana (assembly GCA_038442645.1). Classification (NCBI taxonomy): domain Eukaryota; kingdom Viridiplantae; phylum Streptophyta; class Magnoliopsida; order Asparagales; family Asparagaceae; genus Agave; species Agave tequilana. The sequence continues at coordinate 166,058 of JAVJIF010005679.1, forward strand.
TCAGATGACGATAAAGAGGAGATGGCAATCCTCACAAGAAAATTCAGAAAATTCTTGAAGCAAGATAAGTTTAATCCTAAATATTTTAATTGTAATAAAATATATCATATGAAGAAGGATTGCCCATTGCTCAAAAACAAAAAAATCAAGAGCAAAAAGTTCAAAAAGAAGAAAGATTACCAAGCATCATGGTGAAGGTTCACCTAGAGGGGGGGTGAATAGGTGATGGCTAATCTAATGGTCACTTAATGCCAAATAATGCGGAAGCTAAAAGCAATTATGACCAAATAAAACTTTTACACTAAATACCACGTATAACACAAGAGTGTTGCCGAATTCCCCGTGAAGGGCTCTGGACAAACTCCTCTAGATTCCCCTTGAATTGGTTGAGGTGCCGCGTTGGCTCTCCTGGTTGAATACAAGTGTTAGCAAATAAACCCAAGCAATATATCAATATGAGCACAAATGTATATCAAGCATATAAAGATGGACAATAAAAGTATGCAAGATATAAAGACAAAGAGAGAAAGAGAGTGAGCAATCGCAAACACAAGGGATTTGTTTCGAGGTTCGAGCACCCTTGCTCTACATCCCCGCCTTCGACACACGAAGGATTTCCACTATGAACGATCCCAATGGATCACCCGGTGCCGCAACACCTACAACTCTCGGACTCCTTAGTCCGTACACACGCAAACCCACCGGCTCGCCGAGGCCGCACCTCAAACAAGAGTTCGCACCCGAACCCGAAACAAGCGAGTCCACACTAGGACCCGAAACAATGCGAACACAACCGTCCGCCTTCTCAAGGAACAAATATGAAATCTTGGTGATCTAAACACTTTGATCACCAATTAAAAACTCTCACAACAAAACCCTATAGGTAGATATAGCAATGGATAGTTCAAGTGGGTGTGTGAGAAAATAAGGATGGAAATTGTGGAGGAAAACTCAAAGAATCACTTTTAACACTCTTAATAAAAACTCCCCTTTTGATTGGAAGAATTAGCTCTCAAATTTGTGGAGAAAACTCTTTTAATGGAGTGGGAAAAACTGGCTAAAAGCTCTCCTAAAATCTTATATCAAAACAATGACCAAACCTCCAAATTTATAGGCTGTCAAAAACTAGCCGTTGGGGTCTATCAGACCTGACGGTCGACCGCCCGGTCGACCGCCAATGGTCAAAAATCAGACCGTTGGAGCCTCTGGTCGACCGCCCGGTCGACCCAAAAGAACAGAGAGCACTGCTCTCAGTTCCGGTCGACTGGGTCAGCAGACCGGCCATCTGCCAGGTCAAGGCGTGCACGTCTGTGCACGTCGGTCGACCGAGCTGGTCGACCGACTTCAGAGTTAGTCGACTAGTAAGGTAGTAAGTCGACTATCTGAAGCCTGAAAACAGTTTTTCTGGGATTTAAAAACTAAGTCTTTTGATTGAAATAAAATCCCGTAAAATACTTAAAAATCTACAAAAATAGTTTTACCAATATACTTTGATAAACAAACATGCTTGCATAAAATCAAGGCATGTTATAAAAGATTGGACTATTTTTGTAATATGAAAATATTGGCTCAATTGAAAACTTGTATTTTCCAAAATTTTGTTTTTCCAAAACTCCTTCATGATACAAAAACAAGATATTTTGAATTCATTAAAGCATAGTGTGTATGGATCTGATCCACTACACAATTAAGATGAAATATCTATGTTTTTGGCATTAAATTCTAAATATGATTTTGGATTAAAACATGTATATAAGAAAACACCAAAAACTAAAATGTATTTTTCCAAAATGAAAATTCTTTTCTAAAACTAAAAATCTTTTATGAAAAACATATCTATCAAGAGTGTGTGTGTGTGTAAATGTACTTGAGCAATCCACCAACTACTCTATCCTTTACATTTTATCTAAACAACAAAATCTTATACCTAGACACAAGTCTTCATCTTCTTGAAGTCTTCACTTGAAGGCTTCTCATCTTCTTGACTTGGTCCAAACTCGATCCATAGAGCTAGACTCCTCTTGAGCACTTGATGTGATCTTGATGCACAAGCTCTTGAATCAACCGGTGCTAGCTCCAAAACTTGACTTTAAATCCTTTGTTGAAGCTCCACACCTACTAAGATCTTGATAACAAATCTGTCACTAATTAAACACAAGATCATTAGTAGACATAACTACATGAGTTGATCATCATCAAAACTAGAGTGATGAGCCTTTGGGCCAACAATCTCCCCCTTTTTGATGATGACAAAACTCATGAAGTTATATATGCATGGATTAAAGTAAAGCTCCAAAGAAACTCCCCCTTAACTCATGCATACCAAATAAACAATATTATATGGAAATGAAGCACATGACATGTATGCAAATCAAGGAGATAAAACAAAATCAAATTCTTTTTCTCCTATTTGCAAAACAAAACATATATGCATAAACATAAATCCTTTTATAAAAAAATGCATATATAGCAAATACCTCTCCCCCTTTTTGTCAATCATCAACAAAGGGTTTAAGGTAAAAAAAACAAAATCATCAAATCTTTCTCCCCCTTTTTGTCATAAATAAAGAGATCAATAAGGGGCCAAACATATCAATAAAAGGTTATATGCGATATACATTCATGAAGAGGAAGACGTTAAGTTAGCTTCCCTACACATATGCATTACATGAAGAAGGGATGACAAGCCCCAATTCACATAACACATATTATGTAATGCATAAGAGGAGATGTGAAGCTCCGCCTACACACGTGTACCACATAAAGAAGAGTTGTCAAGCTCCTCAATATACAATACACTCAACATGAATCTATATGTAGAAGAGATGTTAAGCTCCCCTTGCATATAGGCAATAGAGATCAAAACATTTTTTTTAAAATTTTTCTTAAACAAAATTTTAAAGGTATCAGAGTTTTTGTAAAACAAACAAATTTTAAGATACCAAATTGTAAATAATCATTATTGTAAATCATATTGATACCAATTGAAATTTAACAAATATGAAGTTGAAACATATTGATACCAATAGTAAACATAATGATCAAAAAAATTTTATTTTTCATCATAAACTTTGTATTTTTTTTTTTAAAAATGTAAACCAATTGTAAGTTAAGCAGAAGAAAATCATATATATGTATGAAATGAGTATACCAATAGAAATTGATACATATATAAGAAAACAAAATATGAGTATATACAAAAATTATCAATTTAGATACCAATTGAAAGATTCCAATGATACTAATTGAAATAACAATAAGATCAAGTGTATATCTCATATAACTACCACCCAATCATGGTTCAAGATAAAAGTGTTTTTCATTATAAGGCATACATGAACATGATCTCCCATCCATCCTCCCATTAAGGGTAGAGTTTTCAAAATAGATTTGAAAATATTTTAGCATTGAAAATCACTACCAAATGAGGAACAATAACTAGTTAAAATAATTTTTGAAAAATTAGTTAAAGATCCTTCAAAAACATGAAATCAAAGCATATGTATTTCATGAATCATACTAATACATAAAAGTTCAAGCACTCATAGTCCATAAAGCTCAAAATTATCTTAAAAAGTAAAAGATGAGTGTTCAAATGTTATGTAAATAGCATTTTCATGAAAATAGACATTGAAGCTCAAAAAGATCATAAGTCACATTTTTAACAAAACAAAAACATGAAAAATAATTTTTCATTAAAACACTAATCTTCATGGTATATGTATGATTTATCCAAAACTAACAATACACATACATATCCCAAACATAAAAGAGTCTATCAAATGTATTTGCATGAAGGCAAGAGACTCACGGGTATACATGTATATTTATTAGATTTGAATTAAAAATACATATACATGAAGTAAAATCATAAAATAGGCATAACAAGTATAAATGAAAGAATCATCAAAACTAGCCTATACATGTGCATAAAGTGGGTACAAATGAGCATGAAGTACAAATCATATATGAATCAATTTGTTCTCACTATTTGTACATGTATAAATACAAGTTTTGATAACAACTACATTTAAACTAGTATACACCACATGAAGCACAAAAATACATAAATCATGAACATGCTATATGATGTCATAAATGAAAAAGCATGTATATAATCTAAGAGTTTAGAAATAGTTACCAACCAAGGAACTATGTTCCAAAACTCCAAATATGGTGGTCGTCCCACCAAAACTCCTTGATAGCGATGCGTCTAAAGTGTGTCCATCCAATCCATATGCATCCACTACCAAGGCACCGATCCTCTCACGTTTTGTGAGAGCCCTCACCTACATCAAAAGCAAATGGTGGGGGTTTTGGTACCCATATTTTCTTGGGTCCTTTAGGGTTAGTCTTGTAAGGAACCCAAAATTTTTTATTAGCAAAATTTAAAGCATGCAACTTGTCAAAACAAAATTTTGCTAAATGGCCTTTGCGGCCACAATGTGTACATGTGTACACCTTAGGATACTTATGTGAATGTTTGTGATCGTGTTGTGCAACATAAGCAAATGCATGATGTGAGTGTGCATGAACATGGGGAACTTGTTTCTTTTGAAACAAGGATTCCAATCTAGAATGGTTAAATGCACAAGAGTTCATGGTTGAACTCAAACAATCCATTTTATTTTTCAAAACTTTTATCTCATTTGTGGTGGCATGTAAAGCATGATGAGATAAAGAATCATTTTTCTTTTTCTTTTTCGAAACAAAATCTTTTTCTTTTTCAAAAACTTTTCTTTTTAAACAAGAGTTTTCTTGAAAAACAACTTCTTTTTGTTTTTCCACCAAATCAATTTTATCCTTCAAAATAGTGTTCCCTTCACACAAATCATTTAGTTTAGACATAAGGGAAACATTTTCATTTTTCAAAACATTATTTTCTTTTTCTAAGCATGCAATCTTAGTTCTAAATGAATCTTGTTCTAAATGCATGCAATCAAATTTCTTTTTCAAATTTTTATTATCTTTCTTAATCATGTCATATTTTTCAAGTAGGAGTTGACAAAAAGTGATAAGCTCATCATATGACATGTCCTCATCCTCGGATTCGATAGTTACCTCAAGGGGTTATCCCCTTGGACCATATAGCACTTGTTGGAGGTGTCGCTTCCAACATCCGAATCGCTCCCCGCATAATATAGATCCTTTTCGCCGAGGGAGGTGAGGGTATTCCATACTACAAAAGCCGAATCAAAGTTAGAAACTCTAGATAAATAAACATCATCTAGGGTAGACTTTAAGCATTAAGGGCTTTTGCATTAGCCTCAATATTCTTACCATATAAACAATAATCATTATTAGTGATGGCAAGATAAACATGATAACCTAGGGCTTTGAGGTACAAGGACATCTTCACCTTCCATATATGGATGTTAGGAATGTCAAACATGGGTGGTGACATGAAGTCCATGGTGTGTGTACAAAATATTGTGATTAGCCCAAAAATGAGGATCTTTAACTCTAGGTTGTTAGACCCAAATCAGAGTACCAAGCTCTGATACCAATTGAAGGTTCACCTAGAGGGGGGGTGAATAGGTGATGGCTAATCTAATGGTCACTTAATGCCAAATAATGCGGAAGCTAAAAGCAATTATGACCAAATAAAACTTTTACACTAAACACTACGTATAACACAAGAGTGTTGCCGAATTCCCCGTGAAGGGCTCTGGACAAACTCCTCTAGATTCCCCTTAAATGGGTTGAGGTGCCGCGTTGGCTCTCTTGGTTGAATACAAGTGTTAGCAAACAAACCCAAGCAATATATCAATATGAGCACAAATGTATATCAAGCATATAAAGATGGACAATAAAAGTATGCAAGATATAAAGACAAAGAGAGAAAGAGAGTGAGCAATCGCAAACACAAGGGATTTGTTTCGAGGTTCGAGCACCCTTGCTCTACATCCCCGCCTTCGACACACGAAGGATTTCCACTATGAACGATCCCAATGGATCACCCGGTGCCGCAACACCTACAACTCTCGGACTCCTTAGTCCGTACACACGCATGCCTACCGGCTCGCCGAGGCCGCACCTCAAACAAGAGTTCGCACCCGAACCCGAAACAAGCGAGTCCATACTAGGACCCGAAACAATGCGAACACAACCATCCGCCTTCTCAAGGAACAAAGATGAAATCTTGGTGATCTAAACACTTTGATCACCAATTAAAAACTCTCACAACAAAACCCTATAGGTAGATATAGCAATGGATAGCTCAAGTGGGTGTGTGAGAAAACAGGGATGGAAATTGTGGAGGAAAACTCAAAGAATCACTTTTAACACTCTTAATAAAAACTCCCCTTTTGATTGGAAGAATTAGCTCTCAAATTTGTGGAGAAAACTCTTTTAATGGAGTGAGAAAAACTGGCTCAAAGCTCTCCTAAAATCTTATATCAAAACAATGACCAAACCCCTAAATTTATAGTGAAGGTTCACCTAGAGGGGGGGTGAATAGGTGATGGCTAACCTAATGGTCACTTAATGCCAAATAATGCGGAAGCTAAAACAATTATGACCAAATTAAATCTTTTACACTAAACACAACGTATAACCAAAGAGTGTTGCCGAATTCCCCGTGAAGGGCTCTGGACAAACTCCTCTAGATTCCCCTTGAATGGGTTGAGGTGCCGCGTTGGCTCTCTTGGTTGAATACAAGTGTTATCAACAATCCCACGCAAGTATATCAATTTAAGCACAATGTGTATCAAGCATGTAAAGATTAACACTATAATTGAATGCAAGATATAAAAGAGATAGAGAGAGAGAGAATGAGCAATCGCAAACACAAGGGTATGTTTCGAGGTTCGAGCACACTTGCTCTACATCCCCGCCTTCGACGCACGAAAGATTTCCACTATGCAAGATCCCAATGGATCTCTCCTTGGTGCCGCAACACCTACAAGCCCTCAGACTCCCTAGTCCCGTACACACGCAAGCTCACTAGCTCGCCGAGGCCGCACCTCAAACCACCGAGTTCACACAAGAACTCTAAACCACCACGAGCACACTTGCCCGTCTCCTCAAAGTACAAAGATGAAATCTTTGGTGATCTACAACACTTTGATCACCAATTACAAACTCTCACAACACAATCCTATGGGTAGATAAGGCAATGGATAGCTCAAGTGATTGTGAGAAAGCAAGGAAAGAACTATGGTGAAAAACTCAAGAAATCACTTTAAATACTCTTGATAAATTCTTCCCTTTAGATAGGAAATATTTGCTCTCTATTTTGTGAAGAAAACTCTTTTAATGGAGTGGGAAAAACTGGCTCAAAGCTCTCCTAAAATTGTAGTGAAAACAGTCCACAAACCCCCAAATATATAGGTTGTCAAAAACTAGCCGTTGGGGTTCTGACAGGCCTGCCGGTCGACCGCCCGGTCGACCGCCAATGGTCAAAAATCCGACCGTTGGAGCCTCCGGTCGACCGGCCCGGTCGACCCAGAAGAACAGAGAGCACTGCTCTCAGTTCTGATCGACCGCCCACAGAACTGCCAGACGTGCACGGTTCTGTGCACGTCGGTCGACCGGCCCAGTCGACTGGCCCGGTCGACCGACCTCTGTGCAATGGGTTAACTTGGAGCACAGTTTTGAAGTCTAAAACGTTCGAATTTGAAAATAAGTATATAGGATGAAGTTGTAGATATTGAAGTCTTCTTTCTAATTCATCTTAAATCAAATAATATCAATTCAGAATTGAAAGTTATCAATAAAATACTAAAAGGTATCAAATCAGAAACTGTAAACTATTTTTAGAACAAGAACAGACTTCAACCCAATATTTGACATTATTAACATTTAAATCAGAAAATGATTATTGAATATTAAATGTAGCTCTTAAAGTCATCTTTAAAATGCAATTTAAATCATGTTAATTGAATATAAGAATCAAAAGTTATGACTAGAAAACTAAAAGAATATCGAGCAGATCAGCAGAACGGTCGAGAGTTCTAAAATGGTTTTGGTTAAAAACACATGTATATTTGAAACACCAAAAACCAAAACGGTATTTTTCTAGAACTAAAAATCTTTTATGAAAACACATATAAATCAAGAGTGTGTGTGTGTGATATGAACTTGAGCAATCCACCAACTATTCTATCCTTTACATTTTAACTAAAACAAAATCTTATAAAAACAAACCTAGACACAAGTCTTGATCTTGAAGTCTTCCCTTGAAGTCTTCTCATCTTCTTGACTTGGTCCACACACGATCCAACGAGCTCAACTCTTGATGTGATCTTGATGCATAGGCTCGTGAATCAACTGGTGCTAGCTCCAAAACTTGACTTTAAATCTTTTGTTGAAGCTCCACACCGACTAAGATCTTGATCATAAATCTGTCACTAGACACAAGTCTTGATCTTGAAGTCTTCCCTTGAAGTCTTCTCATCTTCTTGACTTGGTCCACACACGATCCAACGAGCTCAACTCTTGATGTGGTCTTGATGCATAGGCTCGTGAATCAACTGGTGCTAGCTCCAAAACTTGACTTTAAATCTTTTGTTGAAGCTCCACACCTACTAAGATCTTGATCATAAATCTGTCACTAATTAAACACAAGATCATTAGTAAACATAACTACATGAGTTGATCATCATCAAAACTAGAGTGATGGGCCTTTGGGCCAACATATAGGCTATCAAAAACTAGCCGTTGGGTCTGTCAGACCTGTCGGTCGACCGCCCGGTCGACCGCCAATGGTCAAAAATCAGACCGTTGGAGCCTCCGGTCGACCGCCCGGTCGACCCAAAAGAACAGCGAGCACTGCTCTCAGTTCCGGTCGACTGGGTCGGCAGACCGGCCATCTGCCAGGTCAAGGCGTGCACGTCTGTGCACGTCGGTCGACCGAGCCGGTCGACCGACTTCAGAGTTAGTCGACTAGTAAGGTAGTAAGTCGACTATCTGAAGCATGAAAACAGTTTTTCTGGGATTTAAAAACTAAGTCTTTTGATTGAAATAAAATCCCATAAAATACTTAAAAATCTACAAAAATAGTTTTACCAATATACTTTGATAAACAAACATGCTTGCACAAAATCAAGGCATGTTATAAAAGATTGGACTATTTTTGTAATATGAAAATATTGGCTCAATTGAAAACTTGTATTTTCCAAAATCTTGTTTTTCCAAAACACCTTCATGATACAAAAACAAGATATTTTGAATTCATTAAAGCATAGTGTGTATGGATCTGATCCACTACACAATTAAGATGAAATATCTATGTTTTTGGCATTAAGTTCTAAATATGGTTTTGGATTAAAACATGTATATAAGAAAACACCAAAAACCAAAATGTATTTTTCCAAAATGAAAATTCTTTTCTAAAACTAAAAATCTTTTATGAAAAACATATCTATCAAGAGTGTGTGTGTGTGTAAATGTACTTGAGCAATCCACCAACTACTCTATCTTTTACATTTTATCTAAACAACAAAATCTTATACCTAGACACAAGTCTTCATCTTCTTGAAGTCTTCACTTGAAGGCTTCTCATCTTCTTGACTTGGTCCAAACTCGATCCATAGAGCTAGACTCCTCTTGAGTATTTGATGTGATCTTGATGCACAAGCTCTTGAATCAACCGGTGCTAGCTCCAAAACTTGACTTTAAATCCTTTATTGAAGCTCCACACCTACTAAGATCTTGATAACAAATCTGTCACTAATTAAACACAAGATCATTAGTAGACATAACTACATGAGTTGATCATCATCAAAACTAGAGTGATGGGCCTTTAGGCGAACAATCTCCCCCTTTTTGATGATGACAAAACTCATGAAGTTATATATGCATGGATTAAAGTAAAGCTCCAAAGAAGCTCCCCCTTAACTCATGCATACCAAATAAACAATATTATATGAAAATGAAGCACATGACATGTATGCAAATCAAGGAGATAAAACAAAATCAAATTCTTTTTCTCCTATTTGCAAAACAAAACATATATGCATAAACATAAATCCTTTTATAAAAAAATGCATATATAGCAAATACCTCTCCCCCTTTTTGTCAATCATCAACAAAGGGTTTAAGGTAAAAAAATAAAATCATCAAATCTTTCTCCCCCTTCTTGTCATAAACAAAGAGATCAATAAGGGACCAAACATATCAATAAAAGGTTATATGCGATATACATTCATGAAGAGGAAGACGTTAAGTTAGCTTTCCTACACATATGCATTACATGAAGAAGGGATGACAAGCCCCAATTCACATAACACATATTATGTAATACATAAGAGGAGATGTGAAGCTCCCCCTACACACATTTACCACATAAAAAAGAGTTGTCAAGCTCCTCAATATACAATACACTCAACATGAATCTATATGTAGAAGTGATGTTAAGCTCCCCTTGCATATAGGCAATATAGATCAAAACATTTTTTTTTTAATTTTTCTTAAACAAAATTTTAAAGGTATCAGAGTTTTTGTAAAACAAACAAATTTTAAGATACCAAATTGAAAATAATCATTATTGTAAATCATATTGATACCAATTGAAATTTAACAAATATGAAGTTGAAACAAATTGATACCAATAGTAAACATAATGATCAAAAAAATTTATTTTTCATCATAAACTTTGTGTTTTTTTTTTAAAATGTAAACCAATTGTAAGTTAAGCACATGAAAATCATATATATGTATGAAATGAGTATACCAATAGAAATTGATACATATATAAGAAAATAAAATATGAGTATATACAAAAATTATCAATTTAGATACCAATTGAAAGATTCCAATGATATCAATTGAAATAACAATAAGATCAAGTGTATATCTCATATAACTACCACCCAATCATGGTTCAAGATAAAAGTGTTTTTCATTATAAGGCATACACGAACATGATCTCCCATCCATCCTCCCATTAAGGGTAGAGTTTTCAAAAATAGATTTGAAAATATTTTAGCATTGAAAATCACTACCAAATGAGGAACAATAACTAGTTAAAATAATTTTTGGATTTGGATTCCTAAAGGTTAATGCTTTAATCTTATAATGAATTATGTGAACACTAACAGATGGAAACTAAATTCAAATTGGGTTTGGATTCCTAAAGGTTAATGCTTTAATCTTATAATGATTGGTTCCATTCTAATGTTTATCTTTCAGGTACCGTATAAAAAGTTTGATAGAAAAATATTTCAAACATTTATCATATATATATGTGTGTATGTGTGTGTGTTATGATATATTTTTTTGCAGGGGGAGAACACATGTTTTTCTATATTTATTATAACATGTTCTATACATGGGGAGAACATATAACATATTCTCTGCAAGGGGAGTTTTCGTGCACACAAAGTGTCATCATCAAAAAGGGGAGAATGTTAGAACTTGATTTTGATGATACATTTGTGAAGCCATTTCATTGGAGCTCTATCTTACAAGCTTATACAAGAGTCCTACATGCTCAAGACTTTCCAAGGATAATGGCTATGGATATGTATTGTATTGTTTATTAGAATGTTAAAAGTCTTGAACACATACATATTTTATAAGCCATATAGTCGACTTATAACCAAGCATAGTTAACTTATACCACCTATAGTCGACTTACTCCTAACTATAGTCGACTTAGTTTTGCTTCAGGTACATACCAATTCTCTGTTTCTGTTCTACATACCATGATTAGTCGACTTATACTTTTTCCTAGTTGACTAATATTAGTTGTAGTCGACTTATATATACTGTTGGTCGCAGTTTTCAGAAAAATGTCAATTGTATCAGACCTTCCCTAGTCGACTACTATAGGCAAAAATTATTACCCTAGTCGACTAACTCTCTTCCTCAAGTAGACTAATGGCAGTTTCTGACTGTTAGTCAGTTTCTGATTTCTGGTGTTTTATCCAATGTTTTAATATTCAAATTCAAGTTGATACCTACCCTAACTGACTATAGATTTCACCTATAAATAGGGATGTTGTCCTAGTCTAAAAACACTAATTCATATCAATAATTTTCTACCCAAAAACTCTGTTCAAAAATCTATTTTTCAGAAAACTATTTCTCTACTTTCTATTCTTCACTCAAAATTTCAATCCTTTAGTGAAGATATTGAAAATCACCTAGAGGGGGGGTGAATAGGTGATAATGCTAATCAATGGACAAATTAAAAATTAAGATGTAACAATCACCCAACAAGATTCACAAGATGAATGAAAGCAAGTAAATATAGCAATGATGATAATAAGCAAGTAATAAATGCAAGTAAAGTAAAGTAAGGAGTGCAAGAATGTAAACCAAACGCAAACACAAGGATATGTTATCGAGGTTCGAGCACCCAGCTCTACTCCCCGCCTTCCCTAGAAGGATTCTAGCTACTTCCACTATCACAAAGAAATCACAATTACACCGGAGTACCCAACTCCACAATCTCAATTACAAGCAATTTCTGAGTAGTCAAAAGACCACAAACTCTCTCTTTCAAATGTCTCTTCCCTTACAAAAGGTCCTTAGAGAACAATGAGTAGGAATGAAGCTCTTGTGTGTAAGGAGAAAAGAAAATGAAATCAGAGAATTCTTTTGAAAAACACTTCAGAAAATGAGAGAATTTCAGAATAAAAACCAAGATCTTTTGAAAGCCTTAAACTTAGAAACTTTTGAAATTTTTCTCTTGTGATTAATTGTTGTAAACAATCTCTCCCCAAACACCCCTATTTATAGGAGAGGGCTAGGGTTAAGGGATAAAACATAATTAGGATTAATCAGAGAGTATTAGGTTTGAAATATATCCCTTAAACTAATTTTAAACTAAAAAAGACAAAATATAAAACAGCCCAGAAAATAGCCGTTTACTGTTCAACGGCTAGTCCGGTCGACCGGTCGGTCGACCGCCTATTCAAAAATAGAGCCGTTACAGGCATACGGTCGACCGCCCGGTCGACCCAACAAACCAGAGAGCAAAGCTACAACAGTCAGGTCGACCGCCCGGTCGACCGGCAAACATGCACACTGATACGTGCATCTGCCAGAACCACGGTCGACTTGTCCGGTCGACCGGACAAGACTGACACAGGCACGGTCGACTGGTGTGGTCGACCGGCTCAGGTCAAAAGATGAGTTTAAAACACAATTTTGAAAAGACTTTGATTTTTATGAAAAATATCTTTAAATAGTACTAAGTATAAAACATAAAAATTGGTTTGTAGGCAGAGGATTTTGTATCAAAATATTTTGTACATTTTATAGAAAATCATCTTAGAAACAATATGTGTGCAAAAACGTGTGTGATTGAGCTTCAAACCTATCCATCATTCTTTAACAAAATTCTAAACCTATAAAACTAAAAACAAATCTTATTGAGCAATCTTCAAGTCTTGAGCCATGCTATGCCTTGCTAGAGCCCCTTCTTCTATGTTCCTTCCTTGATATGCAATATGCCTTCTTTGCTTCATGAAACCTAGAAGTTGTTGCAATAGCTAAGCAATGGCCTTCAAATATGGTACTAACCTGAAACTTATCTTAAACAAACTCATTAGTAACAAAATAGCACTAATTTGGTTTGTCATCATCAAAACTCAATAAATGGAGAGTGTAACCTTTTGGGCCAACAATCTCCCCCTTTTTGATGATGACAAAACAAATAGGCTACAAGATAAAAATATAGGGGAGGAGAAAACTCCCCCTCAAATTATGCTATATAAAGAAAACATTTAAACTCAAAACACAAGAATTCATTGAAAACATAAAAACATATATGCTCTTGATACCAATTTAAACCAATTGAAACAATAATGAAAATCACATGTTATTTTCTTGATACTAACAAAACTCAAAACGCATGAAAACAAACAAGACAACAAAAACATATATAAACTCATATAAACTCATATGGAACCAAGACCATATAAATTTATTTTTATCGTGCACTAACTTATTCTCCCCCTTTTTGTCATACATCAAAAAGGGTTAGGAATCACATGTTTAATCAATAATACAAACATTAAGTTCTCCACAAATAAACGAAAATCTAGCAAAATCAAGAGGTTTAGTGAAAATATCGGCTAGTTGCAAATCCGTAGAAACATAATCAATATCTATATCTCTTTTCTCAAAATGATCTCTAAGAAAGTGATATCTAATCTCAATGTGCTTGGTCTTACTATGTTGATTTGCATTCTTAGTCATGTGTATAGTACTAGTATTATCACAAAATATTTTTATATGATCAAAATGCAAATCAAAATCAAGGAGAGTATGTTTCATCCAAAGGACTTGTGCACAACAAGCCCCCGCGGCAACATACTCCGCCTCGGCGGTTGAGAGTGCTACGGAATTTTGTTTCCTAGAGGACCATGAAACAAGACAATTACTAAGAAATTGACATGTCCCACTAGTACTCTTTCTATCTACTCTACAACCCGCATAGTCGGCATCTGAATAACTCGTCATTGAGAAATCTCCGGTTTTCGGATACCATAGACCCATCCAATAGTGCCCTTAATATAACGAATAATGCGTTTTACCGCAATAAGATGGGACTCTTTAGGACACGATTGAAATTTAGCACAAAGACACACACTAAACATGATATCCGGCCTACTTGCCGTTAAATATAAAAGACTTCCTATCATGCTTCTATATAATTTAATATCAACATTTTTACCTTGGTCATCTTTATCAAGCTTGGTTGTAGTTGCCATGGGAGTGTTGCAAGTCTTTGAGCCTTCAAGTCCAAACTTCTTTACGAGTTCCTTTGCGTACTTGGCTTGACTTATGAACGTCCCGTTTTGCAATTGCTTGATTTGGAGTCCAAGGAAGAAATTGAGCTCACCCATTGAAGACATTTCAAATTCAAGTTGCATGACCTTTTCAAAATCCTTGCATAAAAGCTCATTAGTAGAACCAAAAATTATATCATCTACATAAATTTGCACAATTAATATATCATTATCAACATGCTTAGTAAATAGAGTTGTGTCTACTTTGCCTTTAACAAAATCATTTGAAATTAGAAAACTAGAAAGCCTTTCATACCAAGCTCTAGGAGCTTGTTTCAATCCATATAAAGCTTTATCAAGTTTAAAAACAAAATCGGGATGAACATGATCAACAAAACTGGGAGGTTGAGAAACATAAACTTCTTCATTAATAAAACCATTCAAAAATGCTCTTTTCACATCCATTTGAAAAAGTTTAAAATTTTTGAAAGATGCAAAAGCTAGTGTCATCTGTATGGCTTCAAGCCGTGCTACGGGTGCAAAGGTCTCCTCAAAGTCAATTCCCTCAACTTGAGTGTAACCTTGGGCCACTAACCTAGCTTTATTCCTAATGACATTTTCGGACTCATCCATTTTGTTTCTAAAGATCCACTTAGTACCAATTATTGGTCTATCGTGGGGCTTAGGAACAAGGTGCCAAACTTGGTTGCGCTCAAATTGATTGAGTTCTTCTTGCATGGCAAGCAACCAATATGGGTCCGTCTCGGCTTCGAGAATGCCTTTGGGTTCAAAATGAGAAATGAAAGCAAAGTTACCACATAGGTCATGGAGTTTGGAGCGCGTTGTGACTCCTTTAGATGCATCACCCAAGATGAGCTCCTTAGGATGATTTGTAGAGTATCTCCAAGCTTTAGGAAGTGGTTGAGAGCTTTCCTCTTTATCCTCTTGAACATCACCAATTGATTCTTGCTTTTCTTCTTGAGCTGGTGAGTCCTTCAAGGATAGTCTCTCCATGTCTTCACCTAATGGTTCAATCTCTACAACATTCTCAACAACCACATTAGATTCTTCAAACTTAACATGCATGGTTTCTTCAATAGTAAGTGAAGATCTATTAAATACTCTATATGCTTTGCTAGTAGAAGAATATCCAATAAAGATAGCTTCATAAGCCTTAGCATCAAATTTACCCAAATTCTCCTTAGTATTTAAAACAAAACACTTGCATCCAAAAACTTTAAAATATGCAACATTAGGTTTTCTAGAATGATACATTTCAAAAGATGTTTTGAAAGAATTCTTACACACATAAATACGATTTGAAATATAGCATGCGGTGTTTACGGCCTCGGCCCATAAATATTGAGGGAGGTCATATTCACTTATCATTGTCCTAGCCATCTCTTGAAGTGTTCTATTTTTCCTTTCTACTACTCCATTTTGTTGTGGAGTCCTAGGACAAGACATTTCACGCTTGATTCTCTTTTCATCACAATAAGTCATGAAGAGTTGGTTAACAAACTCACCACCTCTATCACTCCTTATTCTCAAAATCGAAAAGCCTTTTTCTTTTTCAACCCTTTTTCGAAAAATTTTGAAATGAGAAAAAGTTTGATCTTTATTTTGCAAGAAGAAAACCCAAGTGAAACGGAAAAAATCATCAACTAAAACAAATGCAAATCTACTACCATTTAAACTTTTAGTTTGTGTTGGTCCAAAAAAATCCATATGAATTAGTTCTAAGGGCCTAGTAGTCATGATATCCTTAATTGGTTTGAAGGAAGACTTGGTTTGTTTCCCAAGTTGGCACGCACCACAAATGCGGTCTTTCTCAAATTTCAAGCAAGGTATACCCTTTACTAAATCCTTAGAATTAATTCTAGCAAGATGGTCAAAAGATGCATGTCCTAATCTTCTATGCCAAAGCCAAGAATTTTCATCAAAAGCATTCAAGCATTTAGTAGAACAATCTAAATTAAGCATGTCAATGATATAAACATTATTGTCATGAAAACCGGTAAGAATACAAACATCGGATTTAACATCAAAAATCTTGCAAGAAGAATCATCAAAAACAACTTTAAGTCCACGGTCACAAAGTTGACTAATGCTAAGCAAATTATGTTTTAAACCATCTACTAAAACAACATTTTCTATAATAGGAGATGCACCAATTTGAATGTTACCTATACCGATGATAGTGCCTTTGGAGTCATCCCCGAAGGTGACGGAGCCACCTTCCATGTACCTTGATAGGGTTGTGAAGTTGTTGATATCCCACGTCATGTGTCTTGAACAACCACTATCAAGGTACCACCTCTCCCTACGTCTTGGAGCCTTGGTGTGTACCTACATCAAATAATTTAGGTCTTGATTTTGGTACCCACATTTTCTTGGGTCCTAAAGAGTTAGTTTCATTAACCCAAACAAGATTATTGGTCCTATTTACTTGGTTATAACAAAATTTAGCCAAATGACCATTCTTACCACAATAAGTGCATCTATACACTCTACCATATTTAAAAGCATAGTGAGTGTGTGATTTTTGAGCATGAGAATTGTGAACATGGGAAGATTTAGAATGAGAAGTGTTATGTGTAGTGTGAGCATGAGTAGACTTAACATGAGAGGTGTGCTTTTTAGAAAACATGTCCTCAAGTTTCTTTATGTTAAAAGCACAATCATTTAAAAATTTTTCAAAATCATTTATTTTAGATTTAAAAGAAGAAATTTCATTTTTATCAATCATTGGAGATTTTGCCTTACAAGAAATCTTGTAGGCACTAAATTCTTCTTGAATAGAAATGAGATTAGAAGAAAGATCATCTTTTTCTTTAGAAACTATAGCAAGTTGATTTTTAAGAAAAGCAACTTCTTTTTGTAATTTAAAACATTCAATCTTTTTATTGTCATAAGTTTCAGAAAGTTCAACAAAGGCATGTACAAGAACTTCCTTACTTAGTTCATCATCTTCATCATCATGAGATTGAGGGGTTACCTTAGGAGTGTTTGCCATGAAACACATGTTCGCCGTATCCACCTCTTCTTCGGACTCGCTTTTCGAATCCCACGTTGTCTTGTATGCTTTCTTTTCCTCCGGCTTCTTTGGCTTGAAGGAGGAAGTCATCTTCTTCTTGAACTCCGGGCAATCCGCCATGATATGTCCGGGTTTGCGGCAATTGTAGCAAATGATCCTTCTCTCCTCTTTGCCTTCAAATTTTCTCCGGAAGTTGAGCTTGTTCTTCCGGTACAACCTCTTGACGTTCCGTACAAGTAGAGTTAGCTCCTCATCTTCTTCTTCGTCTTCTTCATCGTCATCATTGGTGGATGAAGTCTTGAAGGCTATGGATTTCTTCTTTGAAGTAGTGGCCTCTTCTCTTGCCTTCTTCTCCATCTCATGGGTCTTTAGGTTCCCAATGAGACTAATGAGGTCCATCTCGTCCTTGTCGTTCAATTCTTTTAAGGTGGTGGCCTTTATCTTCCATGAAGACGGAAGAGCCCGAATCACTTTCCGCACCTTTTGATCGTTGGAGATGTCATCACCTAAGGAAGAAAGACCATTAGTGATTTTAGTAAATCTTGTAATCATACTATCAATAGACTCATCATCAATCATTTTAAATGACTCATATTGGGACCTCAAGAGATCTATCTTAGCTCTCTTGACTTGTGAAGTCCCTTCGTGTGTGACCAATAAATGTTGCCAAATCTCATAGGCGGATTGGCAATGAATTACCCGTGTAAGGTCATCCTCATTCAAGGCGGTTAATAGGGAGTTTTGGGCCTTGGAGTTAGCCTCATATTCTCTAAAGTTGAAGTCGGTCCAAGTGCTCTCATCACTATCGGGTGCTACATAGGGTTTGGTCAAGGACTTGGCCACTAAGCTACCCAAAGATTGTAAAAATATAGTCATCCTAACCTTCCAAATAGGGAAATTAAGTCCATCAAATTTAGGAGGGGTTTTAATGTTATCGGCCATGTTTACTGGTGTATGAATGTATGAATGAAAATGTTGATTAGCAAATTTTAAGGATCTCTCTATGGATGTTAAGCCAAAACCTAGAGTCCAAGCTCTGATACCAATTGAAAATCACCTAGAGGGGGGGGTGAATAGGTGATAATGCTAATCAATGGACAAATTAAAAATTAAGATGTAACAATCACCCAACAAGATTCACAAGATGAATGAAAGCAAGTAAATATAGCAATGATGATGATAAGCAAGTAATAAATGCAAGTAAAGTAAAGTAAGGAGTGCAAGAATGTAAACCAAACGCAAACACAAGGATATGTTATCGAGGTTCGAGCACCCAGCTCTACTCCCCGCCTTCCCTAGAAGGATTCTAGCTACTTCCACTATCACAAAGAAATCA
Source organism: Agave tequilana (assembly GCA_038442645.1). Taxonomy (NCBI): domain Eukaryota; kingdom Viridiplantae; phylum Streptophyta; class Magnoliopsida; order Asparagales; family Asparagaceae; genus Agave; species Agave tequilana. The sequence goes on from JAVJIF010005679.1 coordinate 185,115, forward strand.
CAATTACACCAGAGTACCCAACTCCACAATCTCAATTACAAGCAATTTCTGAGTAGTCAAAAGACCACAAACTCTCTCTTTCAAATGTCTCTTCCCTTACAAAAGGTCCTTAGAGAATAATGAGTAGGAATGAAGCTCTTGTGTGTAAGGAGAAAAGAAAATGAAATCAGAGAATTCTTTTGAAAAACACTTCAGAAAATGAGAGAATTTCAGCACAAAAACCAAAATCTTTTGAAAGCCTTAAACTTAGAAACTTTTGGAATTTTTCTCTTGTGATTAATTGTTGTAAACAATCTCTCCCCAAACACCCCTATTTATAGGAGAGGGCTAGGGTTAAGGGATAAAACATAATTAGGATTAATCAGAGAGTATTAGGTTTGAAATATATCCCTTAAACTAATTTTAAACACAAAAAGACAAAATATAAAACAGCCCAGAAAATAGCCGTTTACTGTTCAACGGCTAGTCTGGTCGACCGGTCGGTCGACCGCCTATTCAAAATTAGAGCCGTTACAGGCATACGGTCGACCGCCCGGTCGACCCAACAAACCAGAGAGCAAAGCTACAACAGTCAGGTCGACCGCCCGGTCGACCGGCAAACATGCACACTGATACGTGCATCTGCCAGAACCACGGTCGACTTGTCCGGTCGACCGGACAAGACTGACACAGGCACGGTCGACTGGTGCGGTCGACCGGCTCAGGTCAAAAGATGAGTTTAAAACACAATTTTGAAAAGACTTTGATTTTTATGAAAAATATCTTTAAATAGTACTAAGTATAAAACATAAAAATTGGTTTGTAGGCAGAGGATTTTGTATCAAAATATTTTGTACATTTTATAGAAAATCATCTTAGAAACAATATGTGCGTAAAAAATGTGTGATTGAGCTTCAAACCTATCCATCATTCTTTAACAAAATTCTAAACCTATAAAACTAAAAACAAATCTTGTTGAGCAATCTTCAAGTCTTGAGCCATGCTATGCCTTGCTAGAGCCCCTTCTTCTATGTTCCTTCCTTGATATGCAATATGCCTTCTTTGCTTCATGAAACCTAGAAGTTGTTGCAATAGCTAAGCAATGGCCTCCAAATATGGTACTAACCTGAAACTTATCTTAAACAAACTCATTAGTAACAAAATAGCACTAATTTGGTTTATCATCATCAAAACTCAATAAATGGAGAGTGTAACCTTTTGGGCCAACAGATATCTGAGAGTCCACCTATAAGTGTCCTTATTCACGATCACCTACAGATTCAAGGCTTATAGGATTGAGGTACAAGAGCGTCTTCGGGTTGAAGAGAAGTTGTACAAGGTGTTGTTGTCTTCTTGGTTGTAAGAAGAGTTGTATACATTTGGTAAAGGGGATTTGTTAAGCGGTATACAAGGTGTTGATTTTAGGTATACAAAATCAAGGATAAAAACAATCTCAAGCGGGTAGCTCGGGGACTGGATGTAGGTCAAGAGAACCGAACCAGGATAAATCACTTGTGTTTGCGTTTGATTTACTTTCTGTGATTTAATTTCCTTTTATGCAAGTTTATACTTAACGCTAATCATCCTTTGTTTTAGATTTGTGTTGACATAATTTTTAGATCCTACAATTGCTTGTCCTCAATTGAATATATTCTTGGGTTTGTTTGTATGCTCACACTTCTTTTTAACCAAGAGAGCCATAGTGGCACCTCAACTCTTAATCTAGAAGAATCTTGAGGAGATAGTCCAAAACCCTTCACCGAGAATTCGGCTACACTCTTTGGTTATACTTTGTATGTAGTGTAATAGCTTTAAATTTGCATAAATAGTTTTATTTTCGCATTAGTTTTGCAATTGATTAGCTAGTCATCTATTCACCCCCTCTAGGTAACCTACATGACTTGCTTCTTGAGCCCTCCTGGGGATACCTTGAATGCAATACTTTCTTTTAAGACTCACGATCTTCTCTTGCCTTCATCTCTATTTCTTAGATCTTCAAGTTTCCATGAAATCAATGAAGTCCATTTTCTCCTTGTCATTGAGCTCTTTTTAGGTGGTAGCTTTGACTTTCTAAGTTTTAGGAAGTGCTCTAATAATTTTTCGCACCTTTTGATCATTGTTGATAGGCTTACCTAATGAAATGAGTCCATTAATATAGTAGTGAATCGGGTAAGCATATCATCAATATGTTCACTATCAAGCATATAAAAACTATCATATTGTGAACTAAAAAATCAATTTTTTACTTTCTTCACTTATATAGCACCTTCAAAAGTGGTGATCAAAGTATGCCAAATATGATATACATATGTGAAATTTACAATTCTAGAAATATCATCATCATTAAGACTTGTAACAATGCATAATGAGCTTTGGAGTTGGCATCATATTCTTTAGTGGTAATTTCGGACTATATGTCCTCATCACCCTTGTGACAAACAAAAAGTTTGGTCATGGCCTTTGCTACATGGCTATCTTAAGATTACAAGAAGACGGTCATCTTAGCTTTCCAAATAGAAAAGTTAAGTCCATTAAACTTGGGTGGATAATGAACTCTATTGGCCATATTTGTAGCAAAAATAGAGATTAGCAAATGTAGTGGTCACATTTTGATCTTATTCAGGATCGAGACATGTGTTCCACCTCATCAGAGGCATTCTAAACAAGTGACAAATTTGACGTTCTGGCAGACCCAATGTGAGCCCAAGAAGAAAGTCCGAGCACCTTCTGAAGCCGCTCCTTCTTCCAAGAACACTCAGTTGTTCCTGAGATCGCACCTTCCTCCAAGGACACCTCTGCCCAGAGAACAACTCCCATGCTCCCAACCGTTCCGAGGTTCACTCTTTTTCGGAGACTTTCGCTCTGAGCAAAATAGCTACAGTAACCACCCTCCTTGATTTTCGCCTTCAGTCACTGATTGAGATTTTCCTGCACACAAAAATAAAGAATTTTAGATTTAGAACAAGATATGCAAGGTGCTCAATTCTAATTCGCGGTAGCAATGGCTATGCGGGTCGTGATCCTCAGGGAGGGACTAGCGATGGAAGCGTTTAAGTAAGTTATCTCTTTTTATTTAGTTTGTTAGTTACAATGGTATTTACAATGAGAAGTATGGTATTTACAATGAGTTGGGAAGAAAAGAATGAGTTGGAGTTGGTGATCTAAACTAAAATTACAAAGAAATAAAACTCTAACACATACATACCTCTTCCGCCCTGCTTACCTTTGATCCATTTACGACGACTTACCTTGTCTTTGAAGGTGTTCAAGTATGGCGTATAGGATCTTCCACCTTCGCGATCTACACTACAAAAGAAAAGACTAGCAAGAGAAGGCTTGTTCATCTCCATAGGCCATCAAGGGCACTTCGTCGGCTAGGCAGTCTCGAAGCAATCGGATCTCATGGTTTACAAAACATCAGAGAGAGAAACAATACAACAAGAATAGAAGATGAAAACAAGGATAAAACATGAATAAAAGAAACAAAACAAGAATAGAAATAAAGACAAACTTTGAGCAGATTTTATTAACAATGGAGAAAAAGTAAGACTTACACCGATGTCACCTCAGTACAAGTATGAACTCCTTCCTCCATGAAAGCATCCTCTCCTCTCAGTTACAAAAATTACAAAAGAAAATAAAAACCTATCCTAAATTACAAGTTAGCCTAAGAAAAACCCTAGCTTTTAGCTCTGTATTTTCTGTACGTCCTTTCTGTTGCGTCTGCAGGGGTATTTATAGGTGCAGAAGGAAGTAGAGTCCCAGAACGATTCCTCCACGAAAACTGGTAGCGGGATAAGACAGGAATGCCGCGGAAACGCGGCTTGGGCCGCGTTTTTGCGGCCAAGTGATGTCGGCTGGCCACGCGCTTTCGCGCGTGGCATCCTCGGGTCCGTCCATCTGGGTGTAGTCTTCTGGAAGTTGCATCCCGACTCTTCATCTTGGGATTTTGAGATAACTTGGGAAGCAAGTTACCCTAGATCTCAAATCTTTCCATATCTTTTAAACGAATTTATTATCTTTGCACTCTCTTTCTTTGACTTTTATCCTCATCCTGCAAGTATTTAGGATTGAATAGAAGTCTATCCTTCCCTCTTCTTTTGGTATTTGCAACAATTTCCCTTAGTAATTGCAATTTTAACAATTGTTAATTGCAACTTTTACATTGGGCTTTAAACATGGGCTTTTGGGCTTCTTTTGAGGCTTTATTCTTTTATTTTTATTTCTCAAGGCCTGCACACAATAAATAATAAAATATTAATAAATGTGCAGAATTATAGGAATAAATATGAAAATGTGATAGTAAATGTAATGATAAATATGCACTTTTCACTACCAATCAGTCACGAAGCCTGACTTCTCCAAGATTATAACATCCTGCACAGAGGATTTCGACAGGTGATCCCGACAATCAAGCGCCCACATTCACAACAGTTATAATAATTTTGCATATGAAGATAACAAAGAGACCTTCTCCTCGATGGAGAAAAGGGGTGGGATATAGGGGACAAAGTGGAGCTCTATAAAATTCACTGTAACTTCTTGACAATAGTGAATTCTCTCTCCTCCTCGTGGTTTTTCCCAATGTGAGTTTCCATGAAAAAATTTCCTGTCTTTGCTTGCTTTCTGTGTTGAAATTTTTATCAAATTTTGATAATACAGATCCCCTCAACTCTGTGGTGCGAGATTGATTGTTCAATCAATCGTATCAACAAACTCCTATCATAAATTGGTACTTTCATTGATATCTGAGATTTAAACTCAAGCTCTTACCCATAACAACCTAGAACCTCCTAAAAAAGTCTCTCTCAAATAAAGATGGCCTCGAAGAAGCAGACGATCGTTCACAACATCGCCATGATAGAAGAAGAGCCGCCAGTACTGCTGGGGCACGATTCTCGACTTATTGACGATCGATCTTATATCACCAAAGATGCTGACTCCTCATTGCTACAAGAGCCAGTCGCCAGCATTCAACCCTCACAGCAGCAAGAAGACTAACTCTTTCAGACGCTCTATGAGGTGAGAGAGAAAATGAAGGGACAAAGGAGCTATCTAATTGCGAGTGGGAGCAGATGACCCTAAATCGTGAAAACATCTTCCGAGAGATAAAAAAGTTAAAATTGCTCAGCCAACAGCTCCAAGCCTAAGTCACAGCCCTCTAGAACAATCCAGCACAAACTGGGAGTGAGCTTAAGAACAACAGGTCTCTCAATCTCCTTGCCTTCGATGTGCTCATCCAGAAGCGGTTTATGAAGGCCAAGTCGCAGGGCCACCCACCTCTGATTGCAAAAATCCATGATTCTCCTCTCTCTGAAGAGATCCAAAGGTGCGAGTTCTTGAGAAAATTCCTAGCTCTCACTTTAGAATACTACTACCGAGTGAGTGATCCATTCAACACATCTGATACTTTCGGGACAAGATGGTAATCTACTCCATAATGATCCAGTCATGTGCCTCACTTTTCCCTCCAACTTAAAAGGTGCAACCTTAGACTAGTTCTATTCCCTGCCGCTATACACTCTCTATAATTTCACGGAGGTGATTGAGGCATTCCTCACCCAGTATACCTCTCATCAAGAGGCCAAGAGAAATAGCCATCATCCCCTCTCCGTCAAGATGAGATAAGGAAATAGTCTCAAGTTGTACATCAACTTCTTCTAGAGCCAGCTAACTAAAGTCTGCAATTGTGGTGAAGAAGACTTTGCGTTCGCATTCATCAGCGGATTGCAAGTCACACATCCTTTGTACAAGTACCTCATGAAGCATAATGTGGCCAAAACGAGCATGAAAGTACACTTTGAGGAAGGGTGAATAGGTCTAGTGCTAATTTAATGGTCAATAATGCAGAATTAAAGTTTTACACTATCATAATAAATATCTAAAGAGTAAAGCCGAATTCCCGATGAAGGGCTCTAGATCAAAAATCCTCTTTTGTAAGAATTGAGGTACTTTAATAGCTCTCTTAGATTACAACAAGTATGAGCACACAAACAATATCAAGCATATGAACAATAGTAGCAACACAAGATATAAAGAGAGTAGAGTTTAAAGAGAGGTAATCAAAAGCAAATACAAGGATATGTTTTGAGGTTCGAGCACCAAGCTCTACGTTCCCGCCTTCACCGCGTGAAGGATTTCTACTATCTCTACTTAGTACTTCACAAAGGATACACACTCAAACATCTACACAAGAGGAGGCACAAAGCTATAGCACAAAGCCAACAATCTCTACACAAGAGATGGGCAAAAAGCCAACTCCTCTCCACAAAAGGGAAGCACAAAGCCAAAGAGAAAAATAAGGGTACAACACTTAGTGACCACAAAGATCACAGAACAACACATCTCACAATACAAGACCCTAGAGGGTAGATTTTACAATGAATAGCCCATGCTTGTGATAAAACAAAGATTTTGGCAGTGAAGCACAAAAGAAAACACTTTAAAAAACTTCTTGAATGATATAGAAATTGAAAACTTGAAATTAAAATTTCTCAAAACTTGTTTTATTTGAGTTTTCAAAACATTGAAACCCAATAGATATATGGATTTAGAGCATAAAAATATTTAAAAAATTTTGTCGAAAAACTCTATTGAAAGTGAGAATATTCTCTCTTAAAACTCTTGTTGGAAACTAACCCAAAAGCCTCATATATATAGCCTCAAGAAAAACTAGCCGTGAGGTTCAAAAAGTGTCAAAAATGGCCTATCGGTCGACCGGTCGGTCGACTGTCCAACGATCAAATTTCTGACTAGCTAACTCTCTAATTGCATGGCTAACAACTAGTAACCCACAACTACTAATCTCTTGATTGATAACCTACATGAATCAATAAGCATTACAATAAACTTTGTGTACATAAGAGCTATGTATAGCTTATGATGAAGTATTTTAACTCTAACTTACTAACAAGCAATTAACCTTCATATTTCATGCTTAACCCTTGAGTTGTTGATGATATAATGAATGTATTAACTTGTTTTTGGTAACTAAGTTGGATTGTATCCACTCACCCTTACCGATACCAATAGTGCACTTGCTTCTCACCCCATTCTCGCGTTTGAACGGATCTTGATGGGGTTGACGTTTAAGTTTTACTGTATGAAGCAAGGATATGGGGAAGAACTTTCATATGAACTATGTTGGCCCAATGGCCTTCCACTCTAGTTTTGATGATGATCAACACTCATGTAGTTATGTTTACTAATATTCTTGTGTTTCTAAGTTTCAGATCATTAACAGGATATTAGTTGGTGATTAGCTTCAACAAGATGATTAGAAGCTTATCATGGTGATTCCGGTGCCAAAGCTTAAAGATCATACCTTTGCACTTGGAGAATCACGGAGTTTTGGAGCAAGTCTACTTGAAGATGAAGATCGTCAAGAAGACTTAGGTATCCTAGTTTAGATAGAGTTTTAGATCCATTTGTAAAGCTTAGTATAGTTGATATGCTCAAGTGCAAAAACACACACGTTTTATGATTTGATATTTGGTTTTTTATGAATAGTTGATCAAAACAAGTTTACATGTTTTATATGTATAGTAGATGTATTCTAGTTATACATACATGGTTTAACTTGCTAAACAAACTTATTTTGATATCCCTATTCATGTTTTGGAAAAATCAAGTTTGATAAAAATACAAGTTTTGTTTTTGATAAAATTTGCAAGACACAAAAATAAATTGATATGTTGATATATTGTCTTGAAATTTTATCACAGGTGTATGTTTTAATATAAAATGATAAAACAAATTTTGTGAATTTTTAGAAGTGTTAAAAGATTTTTAGAAAATATTTTACACTGTTTTTCTGACCCTGCACTGTGCCTGCCAGGCCAGTTCGGTCGACCGGACCGGTCGACCGCACCAAGTGGCCGGTCGACCGGGTCGGTCGACCGATGTGCACAATCGTGCACGCTGGCGACACATGTAGTCGGTCGACCGGACCGGTCGACCGAGTTGAGAGCTCTGCTCTCGGGAATTTTCGGTCGACCGGACCGGTCGACCGCTGCTGCCCAACGGTCACATTTTTGACCGTTGGCGGTCGACCGGGCCGGTCGACCGGCAGTTGGTCAGACTGTCACATCAGCCTAACGGCTAGTTTTTCCTAGGGGCTATATAAACCCCATCTCTTTGGGGATTTTGGCCAAGTTTTTCAAGAAGAAAAATACCAGTTTTCTGAAGTGTTTTAAAGAGTTTTAAAAGAGTTTTAAGTGCTAACAAGATTTATTCTTTGTGTTTTTGGGTTTTGGAAAAATCAAAGAAATTGGAATTTGGGATTTTTGTATTGGCTTTCATTCTTTATCTTTTACAAGAAATTTCCCAAGTGTTTTCTTTGAGTTCTTGTTTTCCAAAACACATTGTTTCCACACTTGAGCTATATCTTCTATCCTAAACTATTAGGATCTTTGTTTTGTGGAAAAAGAAAGAAAGAGAAGTGTTTGAGGTTGTTGTTGTAAACCTCTTGTGTTGTAACCCTCCTTTTATTTGTGAATCCCTCTTCGGTAGAGGTGATCGGAGTGGTATTGGTTTGGATCCCTCAAGTGTGAGGTGATTGGGATTGTGTTTGTAAGCCTCTTAGGTAGAGGTGTGGTTGTTGGTTGACACCTCTAGTGTGAGGTGTTGTGGTTTGTATTGAGAGAGGAGTTCGGTACTCCTTGGGTTGTAAGAAATCCTCTTCGGTAGAGGTTCCCTCGGTGGGAGTTGAGATAGTGGAAATCCTACACGGTGGTGTAGGCGGGGATGTAGAGCAAGGTGCTCGAACCTCGAAACAAATCTTTGTGTTAGCGTTTGATCCATTGTCTCTCTAACCCTTACTCTCTTTACTTTGTGCAAGCATCATTTCATACAAGCATCATACTTTCATAGCATTCATATCATATATTGCTTGTGTTGCCTTGCATTATTTCATATTGCTATATCCTTTATTGCTTGGCTTGATTGTGTGTGCACATTACTTGGATTGCTTGTGTGTGTGTGCCTAACTTATACTCATCCAACAAGAGCTTCACATAGCGCCTCAACCCATTTAAAGGGGAATCAAGGGGAGTTAGTCCAGAGCCTCGCAAGGGGAATTCGGCTACACTTGTTGTATTGTATCAAGTTTGTGCAACATTTGCATTAGCTTCCGCATTTAGCGCACTTAGTTTGCATTAAGTTTATTAGATTAGCACCAACACCTATTCACCCCCCCTCTAGGTGTTTTTCAATTGGTATCAGAGCTAGTGCTCCTGATACTTAGGCTTAACATCCTAGGAGTGATCCTTTTGCTTGCTAATCTCATTTACATTTGTTTGTTTGCACATTCATATATAGTTTACCATGGACTTCATGACCCCTCCTAGCTTTGACCCTTCCAACATTGATGTTTGGAAGTATAGGATGTCCATGTACCTAAAGACCCTAGGTTTGCATGTCTTCCTTGCCGCCACCAAGAGATGTTATCTTGGTGATGGTAATCATATAGGGGCCAATGCACAAGCCCTAGAGGCTATTAGAAGCACATTACCTAAAGATTATCTTATGTGTGTTTCTAATCTTGATTCCGCTTTTGCAGTGTGGAACAAGTTGACAACAACCACCACCTCCAAGCTTTAATTGCCAATCCAAGAAGAGGAATCTAGCGGAGAGTCCGAGCCACAACAATGCTATATGGTCCAAGGGAATGACTCCCTTGAGGTACATTCGGAATCTCAACTAGATAGTAATGATTGTGCTAGTTCTTCAAATGATTATGTTGATCCCCATGCCTTAAATGAAGAACTATCTATTGTTTGTGAAAAACTAATAGAAAAATATAACTTGTTGAAAAAGAAGAGTCTAGGCATTAATAATGAAAATAAAAATTTGATTGCTAGACTTGATGTTGTTTTGCAAGAGAAAGAGGAGATTGCTAATGAAAGGGATTCATTAAAATCTCAACTTGGTCTTGCACTTAAAGAAAATGAGTTTTTGAAAAATAAAAATGATTGCCATGTTCTTTTAAGAAAAATGAAAACTTGTCTTCTAGAGTTGATTTTGTTTTAAAAGAGAATGTTGTTTTGAAAAACAAAATCATTTCTATTTCCAATGATTTAAATGTTTGCTTAGAGAAAAATATTATTTTGCAAAATAAGATTGATTCTCATGTTTGCCATGCTAGGGTAGTTTCACCTAAATCACCCGTTGCATGTTCCACTTCTTCTATGCTTGAAAATGATATAAATTTGTTAAAGAAGAAAATGGATTGTTTGGGCTCCACTATGAGCCAATGTGCCATGAACCACTCACGGTTGGAAACCTTGGTTCGAAAGAAACAAGTTCCATCTTTTATGCATGCACACCCTCCACGGCATACACATGCTCCTCACGGACACACCCATCACATGTATGCTCATGTGTACACATGTACACATTGTGGACGTAAGGGCCACCTTGCTAAATTTTGTTATGATAGATTACATACTCCAAATTTAGCAAAGAAGTTTGTTTGGGTTAGAGAAGGGACTAACCCCCATGGACCCAACAAGATGTGGGTACCAAAGACCACCCCTCCTATTGTTTTTGATGTAGGTGTGGGCTCTCACATGACGTGAGAGTGATAGCACCTTGGAGTGGATGCGTTCCGGACTTAATGAAAATCAAATTGGATGCATCACTTTCAAGGGAAGAGATGGTGGAGAGGACCACCAAGTTTTGGAGACAAGGAGGTTGCCTTCTAGGTTTTGGTAACAATTCCTAACTCCTTATTATTTGTTTACATGCTTTTCACTTCATTGTTTATAGCATGTTTTGATAGTTTATAGCATATTTTTTTGATGTCTATGGATTAGTATGTTCATTCCATGTTTATTAGATCCTTGACATACATGTATAGTATTTGAGATACACATGCTTATATGATCCCATACTTAGTGTTCTCACTTTTGTTTAAGCTATAGTGTACATCATGAATCTAATACATGTGAATTTACATAGTAATCATGTTTTAGCTTTATCATGATGACTTCTATATTTGTTTTGATGCTTAATGTTTTGAATATATGTTTAAGTGTTAGTTTTCATTAAGACTAGTTATATACTTGTACATAGAGTGGGCTACAAATAAATCTATATATGTTTGGGCTTGAATGCATATTTGTACCCATTAGATGTGCTAGTATAGTCTAGTTTTGATGATCCATACATTTTAGACTTGTATTCATATTCTTGGATTTATATGAGTTTTGATTTCATGTATATGTTTATTTTGCCAAACTTGAAGATATACATGTATACCCCTTGAGTCATTTGCCTTTCATGCAAATCTATATATATGGACTCAATTGTGTTTAGGGATATGTATGTATACTTCATGTTTGACAATTCATACATATACCTTGAAATGATATTTGTTTTAATGAAAGATTTAGTTTTTACATGTTTCATGTATTTATGTTTAACTTCATGTATATGTCTATCTAGTTCAAACTAATCTTATACATATACATCTTTTTGAGCCACGTGCCTTAATGCATATATCTTGTGGACTCTTTATGTTTTGGATATGTATGTATATTTTAGCTTGTATTAGACATACATATGCCTTGAAGATTAAATAAGGAGTTTTATATGATTTTTCATGTTTTTGATGGAATTATGTTTTAAGGAATAATTGAGCTTAATGAAATATTTTTCATGATTATGATCTTCACATATTATTTGTACACTCATATCTATTGCTCATGTTTTGTTTCTCATGAGTTATGCTTTATTGGTTAGAGTGATGATTATCATGTGAATTTCAATTTTGTTTTATTCCTTGCTTGAAGGATTTCGTGCTAGTTAACAAGTTTTCCATTTAACTAGTTGCGATGTTCTTCACTTTGGTAGAGATTTTCAAACAAAACTACATTTTCAAATCTATCTTTGAAAACCCCTACCATCTAAGGGCGGTAGGATGGGAGATCATGTTCATGTATGCCCTAAATTGAAAATCTTTAAAACTTGAATTATGATTGGGTGGTAGAGAATATGATGTATACACTTGAACTTATTGTTATGTCAATTGGTATCATTGAACTCTTTCAATTGGTATCATTTTGATCTTCTTGTATACTCATATATGTTTTGTATGTATGTATGCTTTAAATTTCAAGTATATCAATTTCTATTGGTATCTATCTTTCATACATATATATGTTTGTGTTTATGCTAGTGCTTGAGTTTCAATTTTGTTTAAATTGATTACTTTTAAATTGTTATCAAGACTATGCATGTCTTTAGTTTGTTTTTCATAAAGGGGGAGAAAATTTGATTTTGTATCTCAATTGGTATTTGTACTCCCACACTTTATGATTAAAAGTTGTTTATATGTTTTAAAATGAACAATTCTTACAATTGGTATCAATGTTTCTATGTAAAATCTTTTCAATTGGTAAAATATTTACAATTGGTATCATATTTAAGAAATTCAAATTTGCTTTGGTTTCAAGATTCATGTTTAAGAATTCAAGACTTATGTTTAATTACAATTGGTATTTCTAAAATTTTGTTTAAAGAAAATATTCAAAGTTTTGATTTGTATTTCCTATATGCAAGGAGAGCTTAACATCTCTTACATATAGATTCATGTTGAGTATATTATAAATTGAGGAGCTTGACAACTCTTCTTTATATGGTACACGTGTGTAGGGGGAGCTTCACATCTCCTCTTATGCATTACATAATATGTGTTATGTGAATTGGGGCTTGTCATCCCTTCTTCATGTAATGCATATGTGTAGGGAAGCTAACTTAGCGTCTTCCTCTTCATGAATGTATATAGCATATAACATATATTGATTCTTGTTTATTGGTATCAAGATGCTTCATTGACATATTTATCTATTGGTATCATGTTGTTTATGGTCACCCCTTATTGACCTTGTTTTTGTTTTAGACAAAAGGGGAGAACATTGTTTGCATTGTTTTGATTGACATAAAGGGGAAGCAAGATTTTTTACCCCTCGTTTTATCTATGGTTTTAGTTACCCCTTTGTTGATGATTGACAAAAAGGGGGAGAAGAATTTGAGTTTTGTTTTTTATATATGCATGATTGTGTTTTTGCATATACCAAGTTCATGCATAGAGATAGATAATAAGATATGATGCATGCTTTTGTTTAGTATCATGTGCTTTCATTGCATATCTATTATGTTTATTGTGATGCATGAGTTAAGGGGGAGCTTCCTTGAAGCTTATCTTTAATCCATGCATATATAACTCCATGAGTTTTGTCATCATCAAAAAGGGGGAGATTGTTGGCCCAATGGCCTTCCACTCTAGTTTTGATGATGATCAACACTCATGTAGTTATGTTTACTAATATTCTTGTGTTTCTAAGTTTCAGATTATTAACAGGATATTAGTTGGTGATTAGCTTCAACAAGATGATTAGAAGCTTATCATGGTGATTCCGGTGCCAAAGCTTAAAGATCATACCTTTGCACTTGGAGAATCACGGAGTTTTGGAGCAAGTCTACTTGAAGATGAAGATCGTCAAGAAGACTTAGGTATCCTAGTTTTGATAGAGTTTTAGATCCATTTGTAAAGCTTAGTATAGTTGATATGCTCAAGTGCACAAACACACACGTTTTATGATTTGATATTTGGTTTTTTATGAATAGTTGATCAAAACAAGTTTACATGTTTTATATGTATAGTAGATGTATTCTAGTTATACATACATGATTTAACTTGCTAAACAAACTTATTTTGATATCCCTATTCATGTTTTGGAAAAATCAAGTTTGATAAAAATACAAGTTTTGTTTTTGATAAAATTTGCAAGACACAAAAATAAATTGATATGTTGATATATTGTCTTGAAATTTTTATCACAGGTGTATGTTTTAATATAAAATGATAAAACAAATTTTGTGAATTTTTTAGAAGTGTTAAAAGATTTTTAGAAAATATTTTACACTGTTTTTCTGACCCTGCACTGTGCCTGCCAGGCTAGTTCGGTCGACCGGACCGGTCGACCGCACCAAGTGGCCGGTCGACCGGGTCGGTCGACCGATGTGCACAATCGTGCACGCTGGCGACACATGTAGTCGGTCGACCGGACCGGTCGACCGAGTTGAGAGCTCTGCTCTCGGGAATTTTCGGTCGACCGGACCGGTCGACCGCTGCTGCCCAACGGTCACATTTTTGACCGTTGGCGGTCGACCGGGCCGGTCGACCGGCAGTTGGTCAGACTGCCACATCAGCCTAACGGCTAGTTTTTCCTAGGGGCTATATAAACCCCATCTCTTTGGGGATTTTGGCCAAGTTTTTCAAGAAGAAAAATACCAGTTTTCTGAAGTGTTTTAAAGAGTTTTAAAAGAGTTTTAAGTGCTAACAAGATTTATTCTTTGTGTTTTTGGGTTTTGGAAAAATCAAAGAAATTGGAATTTGGGATTTTTGTATTGGCTTTCATTCTTTATCTTTTACAAGAAATTTCCCAAGTGTTTTCTTTGAGTTCTTGTTTTCCAAAACACATTGTTTCCACACTTGAGCTATATCTTCTATCCTAAACTATTAGGATCTTTGTTTTGTGGAAAAAGAAAGAAAGAGAAGTGTTTGAGGTTGTTGTTGTAAACCTCTTGTGTTGTAACCCTCCTTTTATTTGTGAATCCCTCTTCGGTAGAGGTGATCGGAGTGGTATTGGTTTGGATCCCTCAAGTGTGAGGTGATTGGGATTGTGTTTGTAAGCCTCTTAGGTAGAGGTGTGGTTGTTGGTTGACACCTCTAGTGTGAGGTATTGTGGTTTGTATTGAGAGAGGAGTTCGGTACTCCTTGGGTTGTAAGAAATCCTCTTCGGTAGAGGTTCCCTCGGTGGGAGTTGAGATAGTGGAAATCCTACACGGTGGTGTAGGCGGGGATGTAGAGCAAGGTGCTCGAACCTCGAAACAAATCTTTGTGTTAGCGTTTGATCCATTGTCTCTCTAACCCTTACTCTCTTTACTTTGTGCAAGCATCATTTCATACAAGCATCATACTTTCATAGCATTCATATCATATATTGCTTGTGTTGCCTTGCATTATTTCATATTGCTATATCCTTTATTGCTTGGCTTGATTGTGTGTGCACATTACTTGGATTGCTTGTGTGTGTGTGCCTAACTTATACTCATCCAACAAGAGCTTCACATAGCGCCTCAACCCATTTAAAGGGGAATCAAGGGGAGTTAGTCCAGAGCCTCGCAAGGGGAATTCGGCTACACTTGTTGTATTGTATCAAGTTTGTGCAACATTTGCATTAGCTTCCGCATTTAGCGCACTTAGTTTGCATTAAGTTTATTAGATTAGCACCAACACCTATTCACCCCCCCCTCTAGGTGTTTTTCAAACTATACAACGAAGCATTCTTACACTCAAGCCTTGTAATTATCAAGGATTCAAAGTGAGGCAATGTCATCAAGAGGTTAGTATAGTTAGTGGGGGCCATTAGTAGAAAGTTAGCCAAGCACTTCTCTTTATAAAAACACTTCACTTTTCTTCACTTTTTTCTACTTCTATTTTCTTCAAACCACTTTCAAACTTCTCTTCTATTTTCTTTTCACTTTGTTTTTGATTTACATCATGTTTTCATCTCTACTTTCTAAACCACTTTCTTTTCTATTTTCAAAACCACCACAAATTTTCATCGTTTTTCACTCCTTCCACTTCACATTTTTCATTTTGTTTTCACATCACACTTTCACCAAACAAAATCATTTTCATATCATTTTCACTTTCACCTCAATCACTTTCTCTATTTTTCTCCTTTTGTTTTTATTTTCTTTGGAACTAAGAAGAAATTTTGAACAAATATTAAAATCTGACAAAGCTTTTATCGCCTTCCCTTCTTGTGGGTACGACCAGCATAGCCACTATTGTTATCGCGGAAGTTTTGAGAAAGCTACAACACTTCTAAAATCGCATCTGATTTCTAAAAATACACACTTTTGTGCAACGCTTCACATCGAACAAATTTTTGGCGCCATTGCCGTGGAGTGAGAACAGGTTTTCTTTTTGTACTGAAGATTTCTTCTCTGTTTCTGTGTTCAGGAGCAGAAATCAAGAAACTAATTGCTGCAAAATATATATAAGTAGTCTTGGGACTATGCTCTTGAAAGTAGAGCCCAGCTGCCATAAGGATTATCGCATTTGCGCAACCAAAGCCGTGTTTGCATGGTAGACTGAGTGAACTACTCACTCAATTTTTTTGCAGGGCTGCTGAAATTGCACAATTTACTTTCTGTAAATATTAGTTTTCTTGTATGCTTCACCCTGTACACTGCTAATAATTCAATAGTAACTCACTTGTTGCATAATTAAAAAAAATCTATTTAGACTTTTGCATTTTTGGGCACATGTCTATTTTCGATTAATTTTAAGTACTGTTGAAGAGTGTTGGAGCAAGATAAGTGAGCATTGCATTTAGAATAGAATCAATATTTTGGGTGATTTATCGCTTTGAGTGTTATCTTATCTTAAATATTCTGGAAACTTGCGCAAACTGACTCTAAAGGCTAATCCCAATAAATAACATAAAGTAGGAAAGTCATTACCCTCCCTTGCCCCAAAAACCATCTTCAAGTGCAGTCACTATCTCAAGCTTAATTAAAATTTGATAGATGTTGGCCCCATGGACATCTCAGACACACTAGGAGATTGACCGAGAGTGAAAATTGTAAGAATCATACTCTTATCAAATCGGTGTCTAAGGATTGAGGATTAAGAGGTAAAGCCTCAAAGATTCAGTGGTTTGGTGAAATTAAAACCCGTTACTTGCACACAGATACCTCCAACTGAATTTTGCCCCTACCTGACTGATTAGCTCAAAGTCGGGTTCCTGCAACAACCTCCCATGGGTAATCGACCAGTTTGGAGTCGTTTAGGTTCAGGCATTTTAGACTGGGCTTGGTGGTTCTTTCTTTCATTTTGTTTATTTTTCTTGTGTCTCAGTTGCTTGTTGTTTCCATGTTGTTTGTGGTAAATTTGCATGTATATGCGGTCAAGGGACCCAACTACACCACAACTAGTTACGAACACTTTGCATACACCTACACCATCCACAGTGTTAAATCTGGTTATGGCCAATCATATTTCACTGCAGGACAAGTTCTACCCTATAAGGACATCACTTCCTCATTGCATTTGGTTACCAGAAGCAAATGGTAACAACTTTAAGCTAAAGCCATAATTCATTAATACTCTTCCTAAATTCCATGGCTTAGAGTCTAAGAATGTATATTTCTCCATAAAGAAATTTGAAGAAGTATGCTTGATGATGAGGATTCCCCAGATGGGGGAAGATGCCATAAGAGTAAGATTCATCTCGTTCACACTTAAGAACTTAGCAAAGAAGTGGCTTTATACTCTAACAGTCGATTCAATTTCATCTTGGGACAATTTTATCAAAGTTTTCTTGAAACATTTTTACCCAATTCATAAAATCGCTCTTATTCGGAAGAATATCGTGCAGTTTAGATAGGAGTCTAACGAACCATTTTGAAAGTACTTCGAGCATTTTAAAGTCCTCCTAGCCTAGTGTCCACACCATGGCATAGAGAAGTGGCGGCAGTGCCAGATTCTTTATGACGGTCTTGATTACCCAACAGAAACCCTCCTTGAAACAATGTGCCAAGGAGAATCTTTACAAAAAGATGAAAACCGAGGCTGGGATTTATTTGAGGATCTAGCTAAAAAAAGTCAAATAGTAATCATGATCAGATAAATTTAGAAATCAAAACTCCACATCTTCCAAAAGCAGTTTTCATTCTATAGAGTCCT
This sequence comes from Agave tequilana, assembly GCA_038442645.1. Lineage (NCBI taxonomy): Eukaryota > Viridiplantae > Streptophyta > Magnoliopsida > Asparagales > Asparagaceae > Agave > Agave tequilana. The sequence continues at coordinate 202,858 of JAVJIF010005679.1, forward strand.
TGATAGCTACTGAAGCTAATACTTTTCACCTAATGAGAAGGCTAGAACTTTTAGAAGCCAAGGAGCCAGTTCAAGTGAATCAAGTCAGCCCACCCCAATTTCTAACTCTGGATTGTACTTATTGTCATGCATTGAACCATATCTTTGAAGAGTATCAGGTATTTTGAGCTCATCAGATGTTATGAATGCAGCATTTTCTAGGTCTCATAACAATCCGTAATTTGAAATGTATAATCCAGAATGGAGAAATCATTCAAATTTCTCGTGGAGCCAGAACACTCATGAGCAACGTAAACCAAATTTTTTCCATATAATCCCCTGCTCATAATTATCAACCCACTTTCAGAGTCAGGTTCCCAACCTTCATATTTAAGCTTCAATGATGAACAATCACAATCGGGCCATCACTAGGTTAGATGTGCAAATCAGTCAGTTGGTAATTTCCCTTAGTGAAAGACAGAAAGGAACATTGCCTAGCCAGCCTTTAACCAATCCAATGAACTCTTTCCCATTTCACGAGGCCAAGATACACAGTGAACAAATGCAATATTGTTCATACGCTGCGATCAAGAAAACAAGTGGATAATTAGGTTTTCATGCCCCAGTAACCATCCAGCAAAAATCAGACTCAACTGATACCTCTACATCTTCAAGTTCAAATCCAACCACTCCTAAGTTTAAAAAGATGAAAAAGAAGTCAGCTTGACTAGTGCACAAGCCTATAGCTTCATTTCTGAATAGGCTAAAAGTAATAAATCAAACACACATATAGGAAAAAATGCTGAAAGTGTTCAATCAAGTTAAAATAAATGTATAACTTCTTGATGTCATTCAGCAAATTCCATTATACGCCAAATTTCTTAAAGATATGTGCACCAAGAAGCGAAAATCAATATCTCAAAGAAGGTTTTCCTCGCTACCAACATCAATGAACTGTTATCTAAGCACATCCCTGTCAAATACAAAGACCCAGATTGTCCTACCATCGCTTGTACAATAAGACAAACCAACATAAGTAGGGCACTGCTTGATTTGGGAGCAAGTATCAACTTGCTCCCCTTCTCTGTGTATCTACAACTCATTTTGGTGATTTTTGTTCAACATGAGTTACAATCCATCTTGCTGATTGAGAAAGAGATGTGTGAAGTATTTGCACAGATATTATGTAAAAGAGAGAAGGTTTAGAATCAACCTTAGTGCTTGTTTACTCCACAAATGTATTTGATATGATTAATATATCCTTTCCAATCTCCGTTATAGCAAGGGCTATACCGAGTCGATTCTCAGGAAGAGCTTGCGATGGAAGCGTTACGGTTGGTAGTGAAGAAAGAAAACGAAGATTCTTCTTTGCTTTAAAAGAATAAAAACAAATTGGAAAAAGGAGTAAAAGAATTGGTGGATATGTTCATGATGGAAAGTAAAAAGAAATCAAAGATGATATTTACTTTGGAAAGAAAACAAATGGAATGAAAACTTGTAGAAAGAATTTAAGATGAGAAAACCATGACTAGCTAACCTTACTTCCTTGCTAAAACTTACTAAACTCCGTGATGGTTAATGCATGCCTCATGTTGATTCATCGGTAAAGATTTGTCTTGCGTGTTGGTCTAATTACTTTCCCACTTGGATGACGGGTAATCATTCTTGGACTTATCTTGTAGCCTCATAGATGTCATTGGCCTACAAGATAGACTTTCAATAATGGAATCAAAAGAGCTACACTCAAGGGATGCTAAGGAAGAAGATACAACATTCATTAATTGAAGTAAAGAAGTTGTACAACAAATAGCATATGTTTGGTGATCCATCTCCATGTTCCATCAAGGCACTTGTTCTAGACAAGGCTCTAAATGAGGCACACATGAATCATATGGAGAATTACAACAAGATACTAGCCAAGCATGAAAGTAACCCATCGGAGAAGAGAAGACCATACAACTTGCAAGATTAAAGATAGCAATCACCCATGAGTTAGTAGTTAGCAAGGTAAGTTGTTAGCTAGCCATGAGAAGAAAGAATTAGCTACTAGCCATTACAAAAGAAAAGCAAAGTATGAATTAAATTGCAAGTAAAGTAAAGCTAGAATTAAAGAAAGCAAGTAAACTAGAAAATGCTCAAGTAGAGAGAAGAGAATGGATGAATCCTTGCTTCACAAGTTGTCACTCCTTGGTGTACACAAGCTTTCTCTCTCTTACAACTCTCTTTTGCAGAATTTCTAGGGAGGAAGAAGATCTAGAGCACTACAAAAATCCTAGAGAAATACAAGCATCTAATCTCTAATCTCTAATCTCTCTTCCACTCAGTCTTTGCTCGCAGGTCCAGGTGCAGTATTTATAGGCCTCAGAGAGAAGGATCTAGAGCCAGGTTGTTGGCGCAAAATCTGGGATCCAACAGACCTGTAACTGCCGCAAATTGGCGGGAAAATCCCAGATATTGCGGCAGTTCCAAGTCTGTTGGGTAACAGATTCTTGTTACAACTTTGTTACGAGGTGTTATCCACGTGGCCTTCTAGAATCTTGAGTTGTTGCGTAGAATTCTCTAGATCCTGGACTCAAATTTGGGCTTTGAATTAATCTCTTTTGGGCTTATGAATCAATCTCTTTAATTATTGCTAATTAAAGAGATTTTTGGGCTTTCTCTCATTTCAGTTGTGGACCTGCAAAAATAGAGAGAAGATGAGTAAAAATCATATTTTTATTTGTAATATGCATGGGACTAATGTGGTAAAATATGCAGAA